>CAXKVX010004079.1:0-22526 GCA_964058865.1 Eleocharis quinqueflora
CCACACTTTAATAGTGTTTAGGATAGCTAATTATCTTATTGTCTATTTGTGAGAGTATTTTTAAATTGTTTTAGTTTGGTGAACAACGTTGTGTTGTCAAGTAGTTCATCATTGTCTTGCATTGTATTGTCAATCAAGACCATTAGGCCTTTGTAGAGCGGTATAGCCTCTTTCAAAGGATTGGAGCTTTTTGGACATGCTACCTTATTGTAGAACATTAGGTTTAGTGAAATCGGTCAAGGAAGGTATTTTGGATCTGGAGGTCCTGTGGAGTAGGCATAATTCGATTGTAGACCGAACCACATTACATAGTGTGTTCTCTTGCTCTTACTCTCTCTTTTACTCTATTTTTTCATACTTGCTTGAATTATTGAAATTACTCTATTACTTGCTTGACTAAGCTAGGTGATTAAGGTCCAAAAGTTATATTGAAAATTGTTAAACACTTTCGCAATTGTTTTTAGGCCTTTTTAGACCTTTGTTACAAAATAACAAATTTAACTTTTGTTGTGTTTTCTAAGAAATCAATTTTCACCAATCTAGAAGATTTGAACGACCCAGATGAGCTAGAGTATTCAGTGTACCAAAGTTTTTGCCTATATATAATATATTTAGTAATTTTTCATTTTAATTTTGACTGCATAGTTGGCAATGTAATTGGTATTTTTTTCATTATCACAAGTGATTAATCTATAGATATTCAAGTCTATTTCCATCTAGTCAAGTTTAATTTGCGACCGGATGAACAAGTAGCTCAAACCTGACTTTATCGTAAACTTATGTCTTAATAATGTTGTTTTTATCATGAGTTTGTGTTAGAATTGTTGGCTTGAACCCACCTTGGTTTGACAATTTGCAAAACAATAAGTACTAACATTCTTACAAGTTGAGTTTTGTTGAAGTGCAGATTAAAACATGTGCGTTTGATCATGACAAAGGTCATAAACATGATGTTCAAGTCAAAGAGGAGCAATATGACAAACAAAGCAAGCAATTATATACTTGGCGGAGCCATGCGTTATTGTAACGCATGAAGAACCCATCATAACAGGTTGGATACCGTCCTAACGGGTTGCCAGTCACAAAGGATTCTTGACAAAGAGGTCCCACAATACAGGAGATTTGGAGCTGGAAAAATCGACTAAGTTCCAAAAAGTTACTGTAATGCATCTCAGACCCGTCACAATGGGTTCCCAACCATTATAATGGGTTCTCCATCCATTATAACGGATTTCTGAAGAAGAGGATCCCGAAGTTAGCTGCACAGAAGACCAAGGGCAAATATGGAAGTTGCCCAACCCGTTATAACAGGTTTGGTAACGAATTGAGCCAATCCTGTAATGCAAGATGATCTGAATCAAGATTTCAAGATTTAAAAAGTGTTTGAGTCTATATAAACTTGACTACTTCGTTCCAGAAGACTAAAAAAGCTATCTTCCAAGTTTACAAGCACTCAAAGAACACCAGAAGTAGCACATAAGTCTTCTTCAACAAGCATCCAAACCAGAGAGTTTAGGATAGCCATTGTTAATCATCTAATGATCTTTTTGAGCTAGTTTGTTCTACTTGTTTGTTTGAACTTTGTTGTGTTGTCAAGCAGATCATTCCTTACTTTGGGTTGTGTTGTCGATCGGGACATTTTTGTTATACCTTGCATGCTTGGTGTTGCCCATTGCAAGTATTTTGGAGCATTTTGGATAAGTTCCCTTTTTGTAAACACTTGTGGTTATAGTGTTTCGGTCCCGGTGTGTTGATCTAGGAGTCCTGTGGATGTAGGCCGAAATATTGCGTGCTCTTTGCTCTCTAGCTCTTGTTATTACTATCTTTATATTGCTTGTCTTGTGAACCAATTGAATTGCACCAAAACTTGTAAAATGATTAGGTGATTAAGGTCTTTGTTATTGTTGAATATGCTTCCGCACTTAATTGCCATAGTAGGTTGCATACCTCTTTCACCAAAATAAGAATTAGTATCAGAGCATAAAGGTACATACCTAACAAATCTTGACAATTCTTGACCTCATCTTGTGAAATGGCATCCTTAAATTTGTAAAAGAAACACCAATTTTTTGGATATGATGTAAGAATTTCTCTTCTTACAAGAGGTGCATTATTAACTACATTAGTTTACTTGAGCTATGGAATATTGTTGAGGAAGGTTGGACACGTAAGTACGAAACTGATGGTATCACATTGACCAAAAAGTCCAAAGACCTCAAGTTTGCAAATGATAGTGTTATAAATACAATACTTAGCTGAATTCATGAAACTATTGCTTTTTTCTCTTTCAAATTCCTCAAGTGCTAAGGATATATGAATGCCTTTATACTACGATATGAGGGTAATGAATACATGAAAACACTCAAAAAGTGGAATTAGCTACTAACTTCAAAATATGAAAATTGAAGAAAATGAGTCTTTTGAGAATTTATACTTTAGACTTGTCTATTTGAGAAATGAATTTGTTGAAGTAGGTTCTAATATAAGTGATGAATATTTTGTAGGTAAGCTACTTCGAATGGTATCAAGAAGGTCGGATTGGGACTCAGTGATTAGCTCTATTAAAACAATATAAGCGAAGGGCTTTGCATATAATCTCGAGGAGATGTATGCACAACTATGCTCATACGAGGAGAACCACAAAGAAGGAAGAAACTCAACTTTCACCAAGCCTTTGTCCTTACCCGCACAATCTTCATACAACTCTACACACATGTTCGAGTCAAGCAAAGACATATATCAAAAGCTCTATCAAGTGCTCACTAAGGATGATGAGCTTCTCACCAATCTTATCAAAGAAAGTATAGGCTTTGAGAGGAGAGTAAATGAGGAGAGAATAGCACAATGCAAGAAGGTAGTGTGTCTCACATAAGACAATGAGGGACATTGCATTCAAAATTATTACAAAATCTTTTCTTCAAAGAAAAGAGGACAAGAAAGTCGGTTAAAGATATCTAGCAAGAAAGCAATATAAGTCACTAAAGAGGAGTAGTAGAAAGCAAACTAGCAATGATTGTGAACATAAAGAAGTCATTCATGAAACATGTGCTTGAGGCATCTGAAGAAAATAACATCACCAATCAGGAGATGATTCAAATCATGAAATCAATTGCAAGATCCAAGGATGAGAAATACTTAAAAGATCAAGAAGAGACACTTGCAAAAGAGAAGTTGAAAAAGAAAAGAGAAGAGGCTCATGCACTAAAACTCGGCCAAGAAAAGGAAAGTATTACTAATGCTTAAGTAAAGGAGGCTCCTAGCCGATCTAGTATGGTAATTTTCAATAACTCTAAAGTGCAAATTCATGATGATTGTGGATCTTATAATGAGTTTGGCGGTTTGGATAAAGATCACGAGTTGTTTAATGTGACAAAGCTTAAAGAATTACTTGATGAGTCTAAGAAGTCCTTGGATGTTAAAGATATTGGATTAAACTCATATCTTGTTTGACAATTTGCAAAACAGTTAAAGTACTGACCTTGCACATGAGTTTTGGTGTAGATGCAGGTTAAAACAGGTACATATCGATGTCAAACATGTTCAAACATGCCCTGGACAAATCAAGACATGCTCAAGTCATCAAGGCAAGGCTTCAATGTGCAATATAAAGCACAACGTTACCATAACACTTCAAGACCCGTTAGAACGAGTCATTAAGGCGTTATAATGGATGCCCAAGACAGTGTTACGGTAACGCTTCAGGGAGGCATTACAACGAGTCACCACCCGTTATAACGAGTGAGCAAAGCGTTATAACGGGTTCCTGAAGAGTTGGCCCACAAGACAGCTTCACAGGGGCAAAACAGGTAGAAGTCCAAGGCGTTATAACGCCTTGCATAAGGCATTATGAAGAGTTGTAATGCCAGGAATAGTTTTTGAAGATCCAAGATCCCAAGAAGTGCTCAGCCTATATAAAAGATGCAGGAACGAACCAGCAAACTTTTTAATCATTCCTACAAGCTTTCCAGCATCAAATTGAGCAGACAAAAGAGCCTAATTCAAATCTCCTTCATCTACCTAACCTAGAGAGCAATTAGAATAGCTACTATTCTTTTATTGTCTATTCGAGAACAAATTCTTAGCTAGTTTTAGCCTTTGGTGCATCACATTTGTGTTGTCAAGTGGTGCATTCATGTCCTTGATTGTGTTGTCAATCAGACCTTTTTATCGTGCATTGTGGTGTTGTCTCGTACATTAGTTTAGGAGAAGAAGATTGACTTATTTGTGTAGAAGAAGTAAAAAATCGACTATGCACTTTGTAAAGAACACTCGTTTATAGTGAAATCGGCCTGAAAAGAAGATTGTATTCCGAGAGATCCGTGGACATATGCCTAAGTTCATTTGATAGGTCGAACCACGTTACATAACGTTCTCTTGTTCTCGATTGCTCTCTCTTCATTATGAAATTTTGAAAGGTTATAAGCCAAATATTTCTTACTTTAGGGTTTTTTGGATCGAAATGCTTTGTACTTGATCAATCCTTAGGATTAGGTAAGTTTGATTAAAAATCATTGGAAGGAACTTTTGAAGGATACTCATGTACGAGTAGAGCTTATAGGGTATATTTACTCTATTCTAAAATCATTATTGAATCTATTCATGTTAAATTTGATGAAAGTACCACTAATATTGAGAAAAAAAACAAGGATATTGTAGGTACAATCAATTCTCTTGAAGATGGTGGCTCCACAAAAGAAGATGTGACAAATGGAGAAGTGACTCAAGGAAGAATTATTCTCAATGAAGAAGATGTTGGAGAAAGTAATGGTGAAGAAATTGAGGGGGAGCACAATGCATTGAATGAAGAATCACCTAGAGGACTAGATGAAAATGGAAGGAAAGAAACATACAAAATGAAGAATTATAAGGGAAAGTTGTCTCATCAAGAAACACAGAATATCAAATACCTGAAGTGTTTCGGGAGGTTAATTTTCATCATTTAGATAATGTCATAGGAGATCCTAGAGTTGGAGTTACAACTCGTTCTAGGTTAAATCGTATGGTTTCTCATTGTACTTTTGTGTCACAACTTGAGCCCACACATTTTAAGGAGGCTAATCAAGATCCAAATTGGATTTCTGCTATGCAAGAAGAACTTGTCCAATTTGAACATAACAAGATATGGACATTGATATCGAAACCTCCAAAGTGGACAATAATAGGAACCAAGTGGGTTTATAGAAACAAAAAGGATGAATTTGGAAATATTGTTAGAAACAAAGCATGACTTATTGCAAAAGGGTTTACTCAACAAGAGAGAGTTGATTATGATGAGACATTTGCTCCCGTAGCATGATTAGAATCCATTAGAATGCTTCTTGCTTATGCATCTTACATGAAGTTTGTACTATACTAAATGGATGTTAAAAGTGCATTTTTGAATGAGTTTATAAACGAAGAAGTATATGTTTCCCAACCTAAGAGATTTGAGCACCCTTTATTCACCAATCATGTCTATAGGCTATATAAAGCTTTATATGGTTTAAAGCAAGCTCCTAGAGCGTGTTACTCTAGGCTAAGTACATTTCTAATTGATAATGGTTTCAAAAGAGGTTTGAAAGACACAATCCTTTTCACAAAAACAAATGTCAAGGACATTCTCTTAGTAGAAATTTATGTTGATGACATTATCTTTGGGTCTACTAACTCTCTTCTTGCGAAGGATTTGTCTAATCTTATGAGTAAGGAATTTAAGATGTCTATGATGGAAGAGCTCACCTTCTTTCTTGGACTACAAATCAAGCAAAGCGAAGAAGGGATCTTCATCAACCAATCCAAGTATGACAAAGAATTGGTTAAATGCTTTGGTATGGAAGAAAGCAAGCCAATGAAAACTCTCATGGCAACCAACATTCGACTTGGAGTTGATGAATGTGGAAAACTGGTAGACATCTCACTTTGTCGAGCAATCATCGGAAGCCTCCTTTATCTAACTGCAAGTAGACCCGACATCATGTTTGTCGTATGTCTATGCATACGGTTCCAAGCATCTCCAAAAGAATCACATGTGATAGCCGTTAAGAGGATCATACGATGCGTTAAAGGTACAATTAACTTGGGAATATGGTACGGTAGAACCACCAAACTTGATACACCGATGCAGACTTCGCCGGTGACCAAATAGATAGGAAAAGTACTAGTGGAACTTGCCAATTCTTAGGTGAGTTTTTAGTATCTTGGTCTAGTAAAAAGCAAATCTCGGTTGCTCTCTCTACGGCCGAAGCGGAGTATATAGCCGTCGGTAGTTGTTGCACCCAAATTTTATGGATGGTTCAAACTCTTAAGGATTATGATTTGAATTTTACCAAGGTACCAATCATGTGTGATAATATGAGCACCATTATGATGTCTAAGAATCAAATTGCTCATGCTAGAACCAAGCACATAGATATTAGCCACCAATTTCTTAAAGACCATATGAAAAAGGGAAGTATATAACTTGTATATATTGATACTAAAAATCAAATTGCGGATATTTTCACAAAACCTCTTGATATTAACCAACACATTGAGATAAGATTTAAATTAGGAATGATTGACATAGCAAATTAATATGCCTCTTGATGATATTGCTCTCATATTCCCTCTATTCTCAATTGGAAAATCTTATGAATTGTACATTATTTACAAATTTTATTTCATTAAGGAGGAGTAATATAAAATTGTTTGACTTGTATGAATATATATGTTCTAAATTCAGGAGGAGAGGGAGTTTGTTTGTTTGAACCTTTGCCTTTATTTGCAAAAATGGGGAGAAATAAAGATGTGCATAATTTGATATGCACATCTCAAATAGGTTTTGCAAATTGCCAAAAGGGAGAGTTTGTTGGATTAAACTCATCTCTTGTTTGACAATTTGCAAAACAATTAAAGTACTAACATTGCACATGAGTTTTGGGGAAGATGCAGGTTAAAACAGGTACATACCAATGTCAAACATGCTGAAACATACCCTGGACAAGTCAAGACATGCTCAAGTCATCAATGCAAGGCTTCAATATGCAATACAGAGTACAACATTACCATAACGCTTCAAGACCCGTTATAACGAGTCACTAAGGTGTTATAACGGATCCCCAAGGCGTCATAATGCCTCAGGAGGAGAGAGAAGCTGCAGAAGCTAAACTTTCCCGAAACTAGCGTTATTGTAACGCTTCAGGGAGGCGTTACAACGAGTCACCACCCGTTATAACGAGTGAGCAAAGCGTTATAACGGATTCCTGAAGAGTTGGCCCATAAGACAGCTTCACAAGGGAAAAACAGGCAGAAGTCTAAGAAGTTATAACACCTTGCACAAGGCGTTGTGAAGAGTTGTAACACCAGGAACAATATTTGAAGATCCAAGATCCCAAGAAGTGCTCAGCCTATATAAAAGATGCAGAAACAAATCAGCAAACTATTAAATCATTCCTACAAGCTTCCCAACATCAAATTGAGCACAGAAAAGATCCTAATTCAAGTCTCCTCCAGCTACCTAACCTAGAGAGCAATTAGGATAGCTACTATTCTCTTATTATCTATAAGAGAACAAACCCTTAGCTAGTTTTAGTCTTTGATGCATCACATTTGTGTTGTCAAGTGGTGCATCCATATCCTTGATTGTGTTGTTAATTGGATCTTTTTACCGTGTATTGTGGTGTTGTCACGTACATTGGTTTAGGAGAAGAAGATTGACTTACTTGTATAGAAGAAGTCAAAGATCGGCTCCGCACTTTGTAAAGAACACTCATTTATAGTGAAATTGGACTAGAAAGAAGATTTTATTCCGGGAGACCCGTGGACGTAGGCCTAAGTTCATTTGATAGGCCGAACCACGTTACATAGCGTGTTCTCTTGTTCTCGATTGCTCTTTCTTCACTCTCTCTCTCTCTTTTTAGTACTTTGCTCTTAGATTTGTGTTTTGCTCAAAATTGCTTGCTCTATTACTTGGCTAGATGATTAAGGTCTAAAAGTTTTAACTTTAATTGAACACGCTTTCGCCTATTGAATTGACCTTAGTCTTGTGCATTAAGCCCCATCCCTAATTCTAACAAAAGATGCTATGATAAATGATCTTAAGACTTAAAATTAAATTGCTAGAAACTTGGATAAAAGACCTTAAGACCAAAATCAACTTGGACTAAGAAAATGGATTGAAAAAGGCACATCCTTAGGCCTCTAAGTTTGTTAAATTTGTTAAATCATCAAGCAATAGCATCAAGATTGATTATGATAAAATATACATTGGTCAAGGTCCTCATGAGAATCGACCTTGGGTATGTGAAAGAACAACCTTCAATAAAAGAAAAGGCAAGAGAATCAAATGATAAACCAACTCTTGCATAGAATCATGCTTTTATGTATAATAAAAGATACACCAAGAGATCAAAGATCAACAAAGCTAATCTTACAAAGGTATTTAGGATACCTAGAGCTAGTAACGATTATATGATTATCAATTACCATAGAGTACAACCGCCAAAACTCTATATTAGAGATTAATATGGTAAGTTTCATGTGTTAAATGAACACAAGAAAAATTGGTAACAAATATCAAAGAAAATAATTTAATGGTGTTTTTCAACCCAATTACCACCATAGAAATATATAAAATGGTTATGGTAAGAAATTTAGACCAAGAATGAGTTGTTGGAGACCTAAAAACCAAAATAATTATGATCATAACAACATTAACTCCAAATCCATCTTTTGTTCATTTTGTAAGAAATTTGAACATCAAGAACATTATTTTAGAGTCAAGAGAGAAAAGCATTTGGAGCCACTTGATGTTCCTAGCACAAATGGAACCAAACAAATTGTGTAGAAAATCACAATACTCCCCCATGTTTGATTTCATTTGAGTATTATGTTGAGCGGGAGTCATGTAGCAAAATTTATGATTTATTGTTCAATTGATTAAATCCTATATTTTGTGAAGTATATTTGATCTGTAAATCCAAACTGCAGCTCAAACTGAATGTGTAAATGATTTAAAACACAATTTGACAGCTGAATTGAGCCTTAAAATGCCAAAGACCAAATTTAAAGCATAACAACTAAGAAACACACATTAAACAACAAAATTGAGGGTTGCATTATGTAACCCATCATAATAGATTGGAAACACGTTGTAATAGTTTGGAATCCATTATAACATGTTATCTTTAAAAAACTAACCGTTGGAATTATTGATTTTTGACCAGTGAAAGGCTCTCGACACCTGTCATAATGACTGGAAAGCCGTTGTAACAGATGCAGACACATTATAACGGGTCTGATAACGCATGACCACAGAATTCATCATAGAACCCCTTCTTCTTCTCCAAGAGTTGCTATCCTTGGCAAACTGAATCTTGTATCTTGGAGCTCTTCTCTACCAAAACTCTAGCCTCCAAATCACAAAAAATTCTCATCAAAGATCAAGTTTTCAAGAGCTTTCCGATCAGTTCTTCATCTCTCTTTCCGATCAGTTCTTCATCTCTCTTCGAGAATTCAACAAGATCATCTCTTTCCCGATCTCGACCATGTTTTTTGCAAGCTTCCTCTTGGCTCTTGTTACTCTTATGGCATCACCTAAAATACCCGGACCTAGTCATCAGAAAAAGAAAGAAGTGGAGAGGGAGATGGAAAAGGAAAGTGTTATTATGGCAACGGTCTAACAAGGTAATATCCCCTCTCTCAGATACCAGCCAAACCTAACCAATCCACTACTGATTGAAGTGCAAACCTGTGTACAAATTCCCAATCTCAGCCACAACCAAACCTGGGTACAAATCCTTCTTCTTCCCAATCGGTACCAAATCCCAATCAACACTCAAGCTCAAACCCTTATGCCAATAAAATTTTCAATCCTTGGGTCAATACCTTAAGTAATAGAATCTTGTATCGATCGGTCATTGAATACTCAACCTTCCATAGCACATTCAAGATGAGGATCATTTCAGATACTTTTAAATTTGTTATTGATGGGGATAACCAACTAAGTGCATGGGAGTATGACCAAATAGTTCAAGTCATTGATCTTTGGGCATGGAGACCCCTAATTGAGCTTGATCAATAGTTTGTAATAAGTTTGGTACGAGTACTTTATGATAACATGAAACCAACCAAGCAACCATATGATATGACTACTTATTTTAATGGCCAAGAGAAACCCATCAATGACCAAACCCTAGCTGAGGTCCTAGGAATTGAGGAGAATAAGGGGAAGTAGATGTGTATCACAAGACCCCAACATGAGGAGTCATTTGTCGAGCCCAAGATCCTCACAAGGATCATTTCAGTTTTAAATTATCAATACTACGTAGGTTGTTGTTTCTTTTCATCAATAACATTCTAATATCTGGTAGAGGTACTAACATTGAACACACAAACATATATCTATTGTGACACTTGATTGTACAGAACAAGGTGGTTGACATCCCATTCATCATCCTTATCCACATGAGAGTCGTCTTAACAAGCAAACAAATGAGCCTTCTATATCCTCATCTCTTATGTTCTATTCTTAGGCACAATAATATTCCTTTTCCAAACAACGCTAATGAACCAAACTTAATCATATATGCATCGGCTAACCTAATCAAGTTCCTTGAAAAGAAGGGTTGGGTGAAAAATGGGGCAACATGGGAATCAAAATCCAAGCCAATGAATGAATGGATTAAGAGGAGAGGAGCTAAGCCCAATCAATATACCGATCACGATGCCCCGTAAGTGATGCAAGAGAATCCTACACCAAGTACGCATCAACCTTCATCCTCAACTCAAGTGCCTCATCCAATGCCTCAATTTCATACTCAATGGTTTCAACATTCTTATGGACAACAATTTACCGGACTATGATCCATGCCACCACATTCTTTGCCAAATCTCGAAGATGGCATGCACTATATCTCTTAAAAAGTGTACTGCATGTTAATGTACGACAAATATAACTTCATTCGGGTACATGAGAGGATAGATGGTTACAACAAATTCAATGCCAAGGTTTGTGCTTCTTGGAATCAACAATTTGATTCTTGAAGCGATTGTTCTGAATCGGCCGAAGCCAAAGCACCTGTGCACGTGGGAGAAGAAGCTACTCAACTCAATCCGAAAGATGAAGGAGAGAGTAGTGAGGATGAGTGAGGATTACCTTGGATTTTTTGCTAGAAACTATTATGTTTCAAGTGTTATGCTCCTTTGAAATAATTAAAATTGTAATCCTTAAAACTATTTGATGTTTTGTATGAATTATATTTGTGCTTGTTTTACTCTATGCATTATCTTGATTATCTTTTATTGTTTGCTTGCTTTGCTTTGCAACATTATATGATATTTTGTGCCTTATAATTATCATGCTACATTGATTATAGAATTGAGAGGAAGCATGATGAAATGCTTATAATCATCGAATTCTAAATGAAATGCATTATGCTTGAATTAAGAGGAAGCTAAATTGCTTGATTTGTTAAATATAATACTACATGCATGCTCATATTACAGGTGAGAATTGAAATTGAAATTTTGCCAATATTTCCAAAAAGGAGGAGATGTAGTAGTATAGTGCATATATTTCATAAATTTTTCGGTATGCACTCACAATGTTTTGCAAATTATCAAAAAGGGGAGTTTGTTGGCTTGAATTCATCTTGGTTTGATGATCTGTAAAACAATCAATACTAACCTTCACACAAGTTGAGTTTTGTTGAAGTGTAGGTTAAAATAGGTATATTTGATTATGACAAAGGTCATAAACATGATGTATAAATCAAGAGGAGCAATATGGCGCAAGAAGCAAGTAATTGTACCCTTGGCAGAGCCATGCGTTACTGTAACACATGAAGAAACCCGTCACAACGGGTTAAAAACCGTCATAATGGGTTGTCAAGGTGTCTTAATGGATTTCTAACAATGTGGTCCCCTAAGACAGGAGATTTAGAGCTAGAAAAATCGACTAAGTACCAAAAAGATAGAGACATGCTTTACTATCACGCATCTCAGATCCGTCACAACGGGTTCCCAACCGTTATAACGAGTTCCCAACTGTTATAATGGGTTCCCCATCCATTATAACCCCCCATCTATTGTAATGGGTTTCTGAAGAAGAGGTCCCAAAAGTCAACTGCAGAGAAGACTAAGGGCAAACTTGAAAGTTGTCCAACTCGTTATAACAGGTTCTATAAAGGATTGATCCAATCTTGTATTGCAAGGTGCTCTGAATCATGATTTCAAGATCAAAGAAAAGTGTTGTGTCTTTATAAACTTGACTACTTCACTCCAGAAGATTAAGAAAGTTATCCTCCAAGTTTACAAGAACTCAAAAAGCACCAGAAATAGCATAAAAGTCTTTTCCAACAAGCATCCAAACCAAAGAGTTTAGGATAGCCATTGTTAATCATCTAATTGTCTATGCGAGCTAGTTTGTTCTACTTGTTTGTTTGATCTATATTGTGTTGTCAAGCAGATTGTTCCTTCCTTTAGGTTGTGTTGTCAATCAATGCCTTTTTGTTATACCTCGCAAACTTGGTGTGTTGGAATTGAGACGCCAAATACAATAAATAAAGTTTCGACTACGTGTTATATGATTAATATATCACATACTGTCACCAATATTACGAGAAGTAACATAAGATATGCCATAAATGTGATTAATTTATACAAGACACAATACGTATTTCGCTAAAATTTTGGGTATGAATGCATATGGAATTTAATTTGAATTTATTATAATTGTTGATGGACCAAATACTAGTACTAATGTAAAGATGGAAATATTGTTTGGGCTAAAATCAATTGTTTTGGATTAAACCCAAGCAAAACTGAAGAATCTGCAATTATCTTGCGGTCGCAATGGTACCTTTTGTGACCACAAAGAATCAGGAGAGACTTGGAAATAATCTGCTAAAAATTTAGCAGTTCAATTGCGATCATAATAGCCCATCTTTGCGACCCCAAGACACTTGGCAGATTTCCTACCAAGTTTGGATCCAAGTCAATTGCGGCCGCAAGAGACCCGCACAGAGGCAGAAAATATTGCCTTATTTGTCGATATCTTTCTAACTTGTGTTCCAAATAATACCAAATTTAGAGAACATGTTTACAACAGTAAATATGATAATTTAAACAAGAATTTGAGAGAATATATTATCAAATATTCCAAAGAGTGTTTGGCATTAGTTACGGTATCTCTCCAAGATACGTTTTCACTAGTATAAAAGGCGTTAGGTTTCAAGCATTATCGGTATCATATTCTAGGTACATATTCTGTGAATTATCCTCTATTTTCTCCTACATTACTAAAAACTACTTCTTGGTTCATTTGTGACCTCAAAAAAAAGACTGGCACCGATGCTAGCCAATCATCTCCACTAACATACCGCGATGCTAGCCAACCATCTCCAACGACACCTTGATCAAGTGAAGGGTACAAGAAAGATCATAGGGATAGAAAGTAAGTACTACTTCCGCTCATTTTATTTTATGTCTTAAATAATTGCACGGAGGTTAAATTTGAATTGCAATTATTTAGGTCAGAATTTTGGTATTATGGCTCAACCCTAATTCTTGAATTCCACCAACAAGTGGTGTCAGATCCACCTCTGTTGTGTTATTTAAGATATTTTCTGAAAATATAATCGATTTTAATTGTTGCAAATAGTTTTGTGCTTTTTAGAATTTGTTATTTAATTATTTTAAATGTTCTTGAACCGAAAATTTGAATCTTGTCATATTTGTCACCTTTTATGCGATTTAAAATTTATATTATTCAAAGTTTTGATTCATCAATGTTTGAAATAATTATTTGAACGAATAAAGTTGAATTGAAATAAATTTCAAAATGGAGAATTTTCAGATTGAGTTGTCCCAAAACAGAAACAAAATTGAACTGACAAGCAAGTCAATTGCGGGCGCAATGCTTAATTTTACGGTCGCAATTGAGTACATAATTTATTTATGTTTTGGGAGCAACAAAATTGAACTGACATGTTGTGCTTTGCGGCTGCAAGACACTTAATTTTTTTTGTTTTGTCGGTGTAATTAAATCTGAACTGACATGTACAACTTCCGACCGTAAAGGCTATTTCTTGCGCCCTCAAGACAACATAATTTTGCAGAAAAATTCGCACAAAACTTTAACTGACAGGGAACATTCTTGCGGTCGCAAGGCCTGTCTTTACGGCAAGACATGCTAATTGTGCCAGCTTTTCCAGAATTTTCGAATTTGGATATTTTGAATTGTGCCTTTATAACTTAAATAAAAAAATGTGGATTTTCGGAGTAGCTATGATTAATTATATATTTAGGATATGTATAATTATAATTAATATAATTACTAAATAATACTATAATTATCTTAATTAAATATAAAATTTAGCTATTATACATAATTAGTATTCAAGCTAATAAAAGAAAAGATAAAAGTGCTAAATTTTAAAATGAATTCCAATCAAAATTAAATATAGTACAAAAGATATTTAGTAATTTTCTAATAGTTTTAGTAAATGCTAAATAAAGTATATATATATATAATTAACTATTAAAAATTAGTTTTCTACTAATTAAAGTCACTATTAGTTACATGTATACATAAAGTCTATATTTCGTGAAATATATATAAGGTTGATTAACTATTGAAAATTAGATTATTCTAATTAAAGTTGCTATTAGAATAAGGTTAATTTAAGTATTGTATCTAGATATTTTTTGTGGTTGGACTCTGATGCAACATCTAACATCAATATATCTATGGAGGACTGCCTAAACCTTCAAAAGGCAAGTGAGCCTGAACACTATATTTATATAGGAGACGAGAGGAAGGTTGAAGTTGAAGGCATAGAAAAATTTAGATTATTATGTAGGACTGGTTTTTATTTCTATTTTGATGCATTATTGGTTCCATCATTTAGAAGGAACCTTATTTCTATTTTTTATTTAGACAAAAATGGCTATGTATGTTCATTTAATAATGGAAATTTCAGTTTGCTTCATAATTCAAAACAAGTTTCTTTCGGTTCTTTGTCTCCTAATGATGATCTCTATTTTCATGAATTAGACACTTCACACTTAGAAGTCTTACATATTGATACTAGAAAACGTATATTAACTAAAAAGAATTGTGCTACATTATGACACAAGCGTTTGGCACATATTGTTATGAAAAGAATCAAACGCCTTGTGTCTAATGATATTCTCCAATCTTTAGATTTCATAGACTCAAAAGAATGTGTAAATTGCATAAAGGAAAAACAAAATAATAAACGCAAGTATGATGCCAAAAGGTGTAATGATGTCTTGGAATTGATATATACTGATATCTGTGGTCCTTTTCCAAAGGCCACTTGAAATGGTCACATGTATTTTATCACATTCATAGACGATCATTCAAGATATGGTCATATCTACTTAATTAAATAAAAGGCTGAAGCATTAGACATGTTCCAAAGTTTTAAAGCGAAGTAGAGTTACAACTTAACAAATACATAAAGACTGTTAGATCTGATCATGGTGTTGAATACTACGACATATATGACGGATCACAAGAACAACGTCCACGACCTTTCGAAATACTTAGAAGAGTGCTGGACTGCGCCACATTATATATTGTCAGGCTCACCTGTAATGAATGGTGTTGCCGAAAGGTGCAATCGCAATCTTAAAGACATGATAAGAAATATGATTGCTTGTACAACTCTATTTGAGAATTTATGGGGGGAGGCCTTAAAGACTGCATCATATATACTCAACAGAGTTCCAACTAAACCAACTAACAAAACCCTATATGAGATTTGGTTTGGAAACAAACCTAGCCTAAATCACATCAATATCTAGGGATGTTCAGCATATGCTAGGCCTTCTAAGCCACAAGAAAAGAAATTGGATGAAGGAACAATTGGTTGTTACTTTATTGGATATTCTCAAAGATCTAGAGGGTATAAATTTTACAATCCAACAAAACATATAGTTTTCGAGTCAGGACGTGCAAATTTTTTGTAGGATAATGAATTTTTGGTGGGAGATATGACAAAAGATTGCATTTTTTAAGAAGAAAATAATGATGATGAGACTTTGGACCAAAGTTCGGGTTTTGTCAGAATTCTGATATCGTTGAATTTAGAAAATGCATTTTGAATCTAGAAAATACATCCAATGTCAATAGACAAACCACATTCTTGCACTTGCCTTTGGAGCTCTTCTTGTTGATCCGGGGACACTCGGTATGAGCATTATTCTGAAGGATTGTACCTGACATCAAGTCGATTTGGTGTTGGATATCCCGAAGTAGGGGAAGTCCATTCAGCAACTCTCCTACAACATCTTGGTAGGTAGCCAGAATCGATTCACTAGTCGAGGGTACATCTCTTCTAGCTCAAATTGTGTGAAAGTTGTCGAGGTGACGATTAAGAACATGCCTGCTTCTTCCAGATCATGCTCGAACTCTACGGTAGGCACATAAAATAATGTCTTTCTCGAGCTCGGAAAATCCTTATGTATCAGTAAGTTTTGTACCTTCTTGTCTCTTTTTGGTACCAAGTAAATATGTCTCCGTCCATCGTACACAGTATGGTTGTCGAATTGCCATGATCAGCCTAAGATGAGGTGTAAAGCATCCATTGGGACAACGTCTGCTCGGACACAAGTTGAGTAATGCGGACCAATGGAGAATCCGAGTTGACATCGTTCGTTGACTATGATCTCGATATCCTAGTTGACCCAACCGAGCTTGTAAGGGTGTAGGTGTGTAGAAGTTGAGAGGTTGAGTATCTTCATTGCTTCCTCGAATATTATGTTCTACCAACTTCCTCAATCAATAATGACGTTGCACTTCTTAACATTGATGGAGCACTGAGTTTTGAATATGTCATGCCTTTTCTAGTTCTCCTTCGTTGGTGGCGCTAGACAAATTCTTGGTACAATCAAGCTTTCCCCATAAACATCTTCGAGATTGACCTCATAAACCTCATCCTCGAAATCATCACAATTTTCTCCTTCATCTGGGTAATCATCTCGGTCAGCAAATTGAACTCGAGCTTTTGGGCATTCATTAGTATAATGTCCAAGGGTGTGGCATCTATGGCGCACATGTTGGCATTGCGATCACTCGAGTTGTTATTGCTTGGGTTAGTCACTGGTGGGATAATGCGAGAGGAAGACAGGTTGGTGCTCGATTTACCAGGTGGTTGACCGACACTTTTTGCAATCTCGAATTGGTTTCATCTCGAGAATTGTGTATTCCTCGGAGAGAAATTGCGAGTTCGAGATTGATGTTGCTCGACTGCTTTAGCTTTGGATTGGGCCTCAAAAATCATGTTGAAAGTCTGAGCAATCAATGCGTCTTGAATTAGGCCACAAAGTCCCTAAAGGAATCGAGCCACTCGTTGGCCCTCGGTCTCATTGAGTTGGTTTCGAGCTTCCAATTGATAGAACTCGAGGGTGTACTCATCAACACTTCTCGAACCTTGAGCGAGGGACTGAAATTGTCGAAACAACGTTTGTCTGTAGTTGAGGGGCAGAAACCCTCGGTTCATCTCCCGTTTAAGTTCAGCCCATTAGGTAAGTGGAGGGAGGTTGTCGAGAAAGCGACGATACTTGTAGTTCTGCCATCGTGTTGAGGCTCATTCTCGGAAACAGATAGCAACCAATGACATTTGCTTCTCGGGTAGAATTTCATTCAACTCGAAAACTTCTTCAATGATGTGAATCCAGTTCAGGAACTCCTCGGGCGTGAGACTTCCCGAAAAGTAAGGAATCTCGATTCGGAGACCACTATCCCATTTTATGTCACAGGTCGGAGGGTTGTTGCGGTTTTTGTTGTCATAATTATCTCTGTTTCGGTCGTCATTGCTAAGTGGGGGCAAGGCGAGACGTGCCATATGATCGGTGAATTCTTGTTGTGATTGTTCACGGGCTCGTCGGGCTTCTTACAGATCTAGGCGCATTTCTTCCAGAATGGCTAGGATATTACGGTTTGCCATTGAATTGATGTGAAAATGGTGATGGGTGTGAAAGGAGGCGGAAACGATGATGAAAAATGTGTTTTGGCAGTTGATGGGGATACAACTTCACACAAGCGTGTAGGTGATTGTCGAATATGTGCTCTGATACCACTTGACGCACTAAAGGTCCAAAATCTCAACTCCGCGAGGACGGAAAGAGATTAATGATTTATCGGGAAAAAAAAGCACAAAAGATAAATGCTAAGTAGCAAAAGAGAATTCTCGAGATTCTAAAGATAACTAAATTTTCGTTCAACAAAAGATGATCATTACAAACGACACAAGGTCCTTTTATATAGGTGAGGAAATCTAAAACTAAATTTAGAAAATGCTAAACATAAAAATCTTAAACATGATAATGCTAAATTAATTATATAATTAAATTAAAGAAATATTTTCAGCTAAATATGATATTCTAAATATAGCAAGAGGTGATGATGAATATCAACTCAAATTCTGGTCGGAATCCGAATAAAACTCCGATTGATTTTCTTGTTGCGTCATTCTTTTGTTTCACTTGCTTAGAACAAAGTGAATCGAAAATGTATACTGTATTTTTTTTATAATTATTGCAGTCTCTAAATGTTGTAAATTTGTAACTAGTCTAGATGTTTTAAATTTGTTATTAGGAATCTGAAATCAATAAAAAAATATGTAAAAAATGTTGTCCCTGTTAGCACCTAATTCACCCTTTTGGGCTTAAATTAATTCAATCAATTTACTAAACTGATACAAAATAAATTTAGCAATTAAAAGGAAATAAAAAACAGTAAAGCGAAAAAAAAAGAAAGTTGACACAGTAGTAGACACGTATTCGTACGATAATTTGTCCTACGTCTCTGAGACACTTCCAAAATGTTTGGTTTCATAATGAAACGTTGGAATGTTCTTGTAATTTTGCTCTTATGTTTAAGACAAAAATTTAGGTACATCATTCTGGATGCTCTCTAGATACTCAATCAATCTATATCATTTGATTGGAATATATGATGTGAATCTTGATACATTTGAATGGTACGGATTGATTGAAGTATCTAGAAAGCACCTAGAATGGTATACTTAAATTTTTGCCTATGTTTAAACATCAGTCAATGTTCTGTATTTATAGTTACACAAATTCTAAGTCTTGATGTATTCATGACATCTTATATTTGATATATTTCGAATTTCGTAAATGTTTATCATCAAAAATTTTAATTAAAACCTATATGTTCAAAATTATTGTTTTGCAAATAGACAAATCAAAAGAGTTATTATTTACAACGACAATTTTAACTTTGACGATTTGCAAAATAATGTACAAGTAATAATTTATATGTGAAGTTTGCTTTTAATTATTCATTAATAAGGGGACTCAGTGTATCAAATTATATGATGCACATTATGAATAAGTGGGTAAAGGGTAATATTGGTAACACTTTAGAGGGTCGTTAGGAGTAAGTAGCTGCTTCTTTTTTATATTTTTAATTTTTTGTATTGGATATATAACTGATATATCTTGTTTTTTGCTTTCGAAAAGTAACGAAAGCGGGCATCTCTACTCGGATATGCTTTTATTAAAAAAAAAAATCATAATAGAATCTTTGCAATAAAGAAAACACTCTCTCACAAAACAAGTACAAAACATCATTGTTATTGTTCTAATTTAATCATTTAATAAATTAGTAAATATTAAGTTTTAATTAACAACTATTTTAAATTTATAAGTTAGTCACCAATTTCATTAAAACGACTCTTTTGTTCAAACCAGTAGAGATGTCCTAAGTTCCTAACTATAGCTTAGGATTCTTAGATACGCACAAGTACAAAATACGCTCTCTTCCACAATTCAGTTTTTTTTTTTTGGGGGGGGGGGGGGGGGGCCCTTCAAAATTTACCATCACAGCGTCACAATTTCCCGGGTTGCAAGAGAAAGACTGTACTATAGTATAGCTACTTCAAAATGACTCGGTACAACATATATCTGTGTGCACAGTCCACAGATGATCCGTAGATGCTGTAAATGATGAGAATGTAAAAAGCACAGGATAAAAATGCAAGATAAGAGGAAGCGAAAGATCCGACGACTGCGCGCGGGACAAATCTGCCATCCCCTCTCCAGTCTCTCTCTCTCTCTCTCTCTCTCTCTGTATCTCTCTCTCTCTACACTGCCACAGCCACAGGTCCACAGCAATAATGCAGCTTGCTCAGGCGCTCCCGATCAAGACAAGGCTACAATTCCCCTACTCATGTCTCTTTCTTTCTCTCTCTCTCTCTCTAGATCTGGTCCCGCCTGGAAAGTAAAAAAGAAAGATATAAAAGCTCGCAAAGTTAACTTTGACGGGTCTGGGTTGACTTTTCCAACCATGCCAGTATGCCACCGTGTTTCTAGAATTCTAGGCTCGTAGCATCACTTGCATTGCATGGATATGATGGAATTATGGAAGTAGGAACAAAAACGATTTTTGTCGGACGGTTGAGATCGAATGGTGTTGTGGGTGAGCTAGAATGTGTGAACCCAATGCATTCTGGCATTCTGGCATTCTGGCATTCTGGCATTCTGCATTCACCAGTGAGTAGTGGAGTATGACATCACAGGCGACCAGGATTAAAATATTGGGTTTAGAATTTGAAATCGTTAACAGAATGAAGTGTTATCCCCACTTTAAGGGCAATGTGATTCAAACAAAAAAATTGCAAATTGGAGATAGCTTTGGATTAGAGTTTTTATATATTTCTAATATAGCGTTATCCCCATTTTATTTATTACTAATCTACAAATTGTTCTATTATTATTTTATATTATCATATTATTTATTATTAATATATTTTTTTAAATATTGTTATTATTTTTAATATCAGTTAAAGAAAATAAATATTTCATTATCTTATTCATATTCTCCATCACTTATTTCAAATTTACGAAGCAAATAATATTTTCGCTAATTTGATAATAAAAAGTTAATATTATTTCATATCAATTAAGATAGTGAAATATACACTATTCTAACCACTATTCAAGAATATTTTTATATTAACTCTTGCACGATCCAAAAAAAATAAAAAAATCTTTGAAAGAATTTGAGTTCTCATTCCTACTAGAAATAACGATGGGAAGAGGTGGGTTAACGGAGGGGACATTTCTCCTTCTTTATCCCACCCCCACCGTTATAATTTGCAAAACATTTTTTTGGATGATAGCGTTCTTAGGCTATGATTTGCGAAACATGTTAATAATTGACAGTGATAGTTAGAGCTGTCAATATACCACTATTTCGAACGTTTTCCATTATGTTCCGTTCAAACAGAACGGAAATGGAGACGAAATGGGTTTCGTTCGACCAAACGAAATAGAAACGAAATTGATTAGGGTTTCGTTTATATAAATGAAACGGAAACGTAAGAGGTCCATTTCGTTTTGTTTGATCTGTTGTTTCGTTTTCCATGTAATTGCATCAGTTTGAAATAGTTTGATTGTAGAAGTCTAACAACAGAGAAATAGAGGAGATAAAGGCAGAAACTCTAGATTGTGCCGCTCTCATCCTTTCTCTCGCGATTGTGTTTCTTTCTCTTCTCTTTCTCTTGTCTTCTTGTCTCTCTCTCGCACATTGCCCGATCCATGGCAATCTCTTCTCTCTCCATGTCTTTGCCTCGTCGACTCAAGTGTGACGATGGCACGATAGAGACATGTACGAACTATCCCCAATCGACCTTGTTGCCTTACTTTTTCCTATGTCGTTTCTCTTTGAATTCTAGCCATTTCTACCGATTTGTGACTGTTGTTTGGCTCGAGTACTGTTCGACAATGCAGTGTACTATTGTCGATTTGTCTAATTGACTTGCGATTAGACTCGTATAAAAGTATATTTGATTGATTTGAGAAGATAGTTAGGTTTCTGAGAAGAGAGGCATGGTGATTGCATCGTCGTACAGGGCTTGTAGCCACTAACCACAATAAGGCAGTATGGTACCGAAGCAATTATTTATAGCAAGCAATTCTTGCTATTTATATAGCACATACAGAAATAAAGAAAGAAAATGAGAAACATGTAGAGACAAAGAAAGAAAGAAATCAGAAAAGAGAGAAGATAAAAATATTGTTAAAATATTTGGGGGTCCTAAGGTCAAGTACTAGTGCGGAAGCGTTTACAACAATTACAATTCAAGCTTTTAGATCTTAATCACCTAGCTAAACTCTTAGCAAGCAAGTACTAAGAGCAATTGAACAAATCAAAATAACAAAGTGCAAATATAGTAAAGGGAGAGAGTAAAGAGCAAGAAAGATCAAGAGAACACAAGAACACGCAATATAACGTGATTCGACCTACAAACAAACTAGGCCTACATTCACGTGACTCCCGAAACCAAAACTTCCATCCGGGACAGATTCCACTAAGCAATAAGTATTCTTTACAATTGCGAAACCAATTTTAGGTTACTAAACCTATGCAAGAGGCTACGCCACTCTACAAAGCAAAAGGTCTGATTGACTATACAATCAAGGACATGGATGCACTACTTGACAACACAAATGTAGTGCGCCAAAGGCAATAAACTAGCAAGAAAGAATGTTCTCGGGTCGACAATTAGATG
>CAXKVX010004080.1:0-19484 GCA_964058865.1 Eleocharis quinqueflora
ACTGTTGGTGTGATACTGATTCAGAATTTTCTTATTGGGTTTCTGGGATGCTGGAATCACAAGAAATGCCAAAACTATTAATCCTAATTTAGTTATTATTTCTGTCAAATCCAGAAATGATAGAAAGAAGTTGGACGATGAACTTGAAGAAGTGAGGAATGAATTGGCAGAGTTGAGTTCAGAAAATGAAGAGGCTACTATTAAAAAGCTGGAGGAAGAGATCAGGGAGTGCAAGGCTATTCTCAAATGCGGTGTATGCTTTGATCGTCCAAAGGAGGTAATATAAAACATTTGCACACTGCACCACATGTATTACCCTATTTAGAAATTGCACCTAGGATGTTTGAAATAGATTTGTTTAAGTACCAAAAATCACATCATTTTGTATGTTGTGGTAAGAAGGGGTATCTTTCATCCAATGTTGAAAATTGTCCTTCTTATAATGACACATTTTTATTGTATCAAATTAAATCAAAGCAATGCAAAGTTTGGATGAAGTATTGAAGCTTCCTCTTCTTGCAGTCTTTTATTTATACAATGCCCCTCCTTTGACCCCCAAAAAATTCTAGCACTTGCTACAGTGGAAAATACAATACGGGACAAGTTTTGGTTATTGGATGGAAAATGTTTCTACACCATTTTAATTTTAAATAAAGCGGTATATTTGATAATTTTATTTTGCAAGTCACTAAATAGACCTGCATTTTTGTAGTTTGTTTGTAGATCCTTTTAAGAATTAACACTTTGTTTTTCAGGTTGTGATAACAAAGTGCTTCCACCTATTTTGTTCACCATGCATCCAAAGAAATCTTGAGATTCGTCACCGCAAGTGCCCGGGTTGTGGAACCCCCTTCGGCCAAAATGATGTTAGAGAGGTGAAAATTTGAGTCTGGTTGAACATGTTCCATGAAAGCTATTTTGTTTGCGTCTTGTCCGCAGTGCTGGCTCATGTCTAATTTCGTTTCTGAATTAGATCAATTGTTTAGACATTTAAATACGACTATATTTAACATATAATTATAAAACATAGCAGTCTAACTTAATAATTGAATTTAGATGTCTCTAAATCCAACGTCTCACTTGGGGGCGATATGTGACTTTTTAATTATATGTTTTGAACTAATGTGCATGTATATAACTCGTATTTCTAAAAATGTCGTTCATCAATTATATAAGCAAAATATAAAGTAGTTGTTACATTTATATTTATAACTAAACTAGCATAGATCACATAGCCAACACAATTGAATGACATGAAACTGATATAAATGTGTAGCATAAAAATTACACAAAAATGTGATCTCAACGTGCAAGTAAATAGAGAACTTTAGAGGGAGAATGATAAACTGAAACTAAATGCAACTTGTACATTCCTTAAAAAATGATGTTCAATTTCTACGTAGCCTAAACATCTCTAATGGAAGCGACGTGTATGCTACCAATGTGCTCATGAGACAACAACTAAATGGTTCAATTGGAAAATTTATATCACCTAACTATATCTCCATTTGATAGTGCTAACGAGCACAATGTTAGATCTACCTGCTCTCAAAGAAATTTCTTGTTAGAGCAGAATCAGAATCAGAATCAGAAATGATCGATAAGGGGAGCTCTTCTATTATTGATTTGTTTCTGTAATAACATATTGAAGAACATGCCAGATTTCAATTGAAATAAGTTGCTATTACTTCGGCCAAAACGTCTAGTTAATTATTACATAATAATCCTTCATATTTGTCTTTTTTGTTGAAAGTAAATTAGGATAATTATATAAGTATGAACATCAATTTTCAGAGTAAATATATCGTTCCCCACTATTCGCCCCCCTCTCGTGCTCCCTCATTTAATGAACCGCATCTACGATTCCTATTAGACGAATTTTCTCATTTTTGGTAAACTCCATTTCCAAATTCCGATTAAATCCCAAACATAGTAAAAAATCCACCGGCATTTCCCTTCTTAGAACACTGGTGACTCTTCTCTTTATCTTCGCTCTTGATTTGACGGTGATGTTCTGTCCTTCGACGAGTCTCCTCCAAATTTTTCAGTTCTAAAACCATGAAATTGACCAATCTTTGTCTTCGCTCTTTGTCTTTTGCATTTTTGTAGCATACTTCTCTTTTACAGATTAACTATTCTTAAAGACCTACCAGTATCTTTTTTATGTAAGTTATCTAAACGAAATTATTAGTAAATGAGAAAAATTGTAAAGTTATTTTTATTAAGAGTTGCCATTTTTTCTAATCATTGTCCAAATATCACATCTACTAAGATAAATAAGATTGGGTTACATTATTTTCTCAATAGTTCACTTTAAAGTAGAAAACTTCTTTTCTAAAATATTCAAGATATCAAATATGTTGAGGCTTTCACAATTTCGTTTATTAGTAATAAGCACACATAAATATTTTTCAATTACACTAATGATGTGTCGAGAGGAAGGTCAACTGACAGTATATGTTGTAGCCACACGAATTATTAACTGAACAATTCTAAATCAAGTATAATGAAGAATGTGTGTGAAATATAGTTAATTATTATCAAATAAATACACAAAAAGGTGCTAGCAATGAAAGTTTTGGTTTCGTTTTTTATATTGGAATATGGTTTCATTAAATTGAACGGGAAACTTTTCTAAAATGCTTAAATGAAGAGAGGATATGAGGTATGATGGAAAAGAATAGATAAAGAGCAACATTGATTTTAGAAGAGACATGAGCGAATCAATTGCAATCGTATGTACTTTGTAGATAGCATCGAACGGTTGATAAAAAGGAGAAGAAGAATTAGGAATTCACTTGCAACAAATCAACCTTGTTTTGCTTCTGATATATCCTCCTTTAGGAATTTTTAGTATCCTTTATCTCACCATGCAAGGATATTGAATATAAAGGGAGTGGTGACAATTAGGTTAAGGAGCACCAATACTGGTACAGCTGAATTTGTACTAGATTTTTTTTTACCGATTGATTGTGTGGAAATTGAAGAAGAGAATGCTTTGCTCAATTCTTTGTCTACCACAGTGCAAAAGGCTTGTCAGACATTACGTGTTGTGAAAGAGAGAGACAAAATTGAGGATCAAGGTTTAATTAAGGAGGTCTGCACCTCTGGTGGTTCCACCATGCCTACATCCTGATCCTACGTCATTGTGAAGTACTAAGTTTTTCTTAATCATTTCACGATATTTCTTGTTTTTTTGAATTAGAAGACGAATATATCGGAAGAAGATGAACATAGGATATGGAAGATCCATACATTATTGATTAATTCTCCAATGTCTCAATTACTTTCACAATGAGTAGATATTATTTTTCCTTCAATACTGATGAAATAAATTCAAGAAATCTCTACGAACACCGGCGGATCCAATGTATGGCAGGGTATGACACTTGCCCTATCCTGGAGTTGGCAAAAGAATTAAAAAATATACTTATAATTTGCGAAAATTCAAAAAATATGTCCTATCTTGATTTTTTTTTTAGAAATGTACCTCTAATACTAAAATAAAAAATAAAAAAATATATGTACGACTCAAAATAATTACAATAATATGTATCATACCAAAATTTTGTTCTATTCTATCTAAAATTCTGAATCTGCTTCTATGTCTACAAATCTATATAAATAGAAAAAAAACACATAATATAGAGTGCATAATTATTTGAAGTGGTCAGACCACACCATAAGTACGTAGTCATCAAAATTAGATCACACATAGAATGCATAAAGTATTTGAAGTGGTTAGATCACACAAAAACGTTTCTAGTAGTTCCAATACCTCATAAAAAATTTGAGTGCTCTACTAACTGGGTACATCTAGGTACTTCTGCTAGTGGTGATTGGTGGAATTGAATTTTGAAAATTGAAAAAGTGAAACTATTATATATTATTATAAGGTAAATTGTATGTGATTGGTGGAGTTTGGTGCACTGGATACTCCGATGGAGTATGCAAATCTTTGCCATAATTTAATACTGATTTATTTATAGCTATCCCGCTAATTTACTTTCAGGAATTGTTTAGTAAGAGCGAAAACATTGTTCACGCTATTCAAAAAGCGTGGACAGTAATTTGGCCCTTAAAATCATTATCTACACGTAAAAATTAATGATATTTTTAAAGGAGATGAATAGTAGTTTTCACCATTTAAAATTAGACAAATTTTGTTATGAATCAAAATTAACTTGATTGCATATTTATTGATGTAAAATCAATTTGACTGCACATTTATTGATAGATATGAATGATTGTAACTAACTTGCAATGATTTGCATTTAAAATTTTTTGTCCATAGCAATGATCAAGCTCTTGATCTAGTGGTTAAGAGCAATGATCTCTCAAAGAGAGGTCGCAGGCTCGAAATTCAGCTCTGAAGAATTTTAAGTCAAAATTTGAATCAGACACAGAACAAAGACTCCACTTCTAAAAAATATATTATTACTTTTTTTTCCTAATGATCTTCATTTCAGAACTTTGGCTGAGACCTTTTAAATTATTTTGAAGAAAGTGAACAGTATTCTCGTCATTGTTAAACAATTGAATCGCAAATTATCAATATAAGAGCATCTTTATTTCTGAACTCTTGGAGGTTATAAATAATAGTCATATTAGTTTTAGTAATTTAATATTTCTTTAATTTCTAAATCTTCTATTCCTGAAACTAAAAAAATTAGAGTTTTTTAATTGTCACATCAGCAAATACTATCAGTGATGTTGAAGACCGATCAATTTTAGCCAATGATTAAGTCATGTCAGAGTTTATAAACTCTTGAGGAAAATTGCTAAATAAGAAACACTGGAGCAAAATTGCTAAATAAAAAACTCATCTACATCACTGAAACCCATTTAAAAACTACCACATCAAATTAAAAATTCTAAGAGTTTCAAAAATGACAATGTTCTAATTAAGTTAGTGAATGAAGTTATATGCAAAATTGATTGGAACGTAAAACGACGGAATTATATATTCTTTATAATATGACAATAAAAAGGAAAATAACAATTGTGTTGTCACTTTAACGTATATAAATATGATTACAATGTCAATAATAGAAAAATAACTATTATAATGATAATTGTGGTGGTGGTGATGAAGAAATATGAAATGGCAACTCTTTTTTTGACTAATCAAGCACTACTTTGCATTGCAATAATATATTAAACTTTAAATCTATTATATTGTTTAATATCAAAAAGACCATTTTGATTACAAAATTTTATTTCAAGTGTAATTCAAATTTTTTATCTTAAGTACTTCAGAAATCTATAAATGAATTTCGAACATGCAACATCTCTTTGAAAAAACATTGCTCTTAACCACTAGAACATTGTTATTTATGTAAAATATAAAGTTAAATATAAAATGAAAAAGAGTAAGGCTATGGTGTTCCGCGGAATACACAATCGTTTGTGCTTCACATTTATATCTCGAATTTCAAAATTCAAACGATCAATCCTAGCCGTTGAACATGATCTCTACATTAAAATATCCTTTGAAACCTAATTTTACATTTTTTTTATAATTTTTTGCTATTTTTAGATAGGTGAAAAATCACTCATATCGGATGGTCTAGAAATCGTTAGATCAACAATTTTTATCTATCCAAAAAATAGAAAAAACTTCTAAAAATATATAAAATTTGGTTTTCAAAGATATTCCAATACGAAGATCATGTTCAACGGTTTGGATCAGCCGTTTGGACTTTAAAGTTCTAAATATGAATGTGAAGCACAAGAGGTTGTGTAATTCGCGAAACACCATAACCTCACTCAAATGAATGAAGTGATAATATTATTAATATCTTTGTTTTATAGATATTAACATTTTTATTTATGAACTTTTCAGTCATTATTAATCTAAAATAGTATTAATCTTTGTCCGTGTCCACTCCGCAAGAAGTTGGACACGGCAAAGAATTAACTTCCTCCTTTGATTAATATTTATTTTAAATCTTGATCATTGATTTTTTTTGCAGAGATTAAGTGTGGCGAATTATTTGTGGATTTTGTGTAGAAAGTGATTTTACGAGACATTTGCGATCGGCAACATAATTATTATATATTATTTGACATATTGTTATATTTTTTTAATTGTCTATTTACTGTTATATTTAATGCTTTATCAATTATGTTCTTTTTTAAATGTAACTTATTAAATGTGTTTATCACTTTTTAAATGTAAATTATTAAATGCTTTATCAGTTATTTTAAAGTCACTTATTAAATGTGTGAATATCAAGATGTATATATTTTCCTACTATGTACATATAAAATATTTCATATTATATGTAACTTTCTATATCACATTAAATTTAATATTGTAAAACATTTATATAAATCTATGTATTCATATCACGTGTATATAGTTTTTTTTTTTTTTTGAAAGCTTGGTAGTAGCTACCAAGGTTGGATTACAACGAGCTCAAAAACTCCTTCCTACCCTCAATACACAAAAACATCCTGCTAAACAACTGTCACGTGTATATAGTTCATATAACTCATATATATGTAACTCATATTATTCATATAATTATTTTCATATCACATGTATATAACTCATATATTTTTTATAAAATAACTCATAAAATTTTATGTATATAAAATAATATAAAAATAATTTATAAAATTTTATGAACACATTATCAGTTTCAATTAGATTGAGCGAAGCTCAAATATCAGATCTAGTAATTTGTAATTTTTCAATAACTATTAATATGTTAATAATTTGTAGTTGTTTCGAAAAGTTTAAGACGAACGACGCACTCACTTAAAACGTAAAAGCAATTTGATTAATCTTTCATAGTTCGCTAATTATCCATCACACGTGTCATGTTGCTGTCATGTTATCCGAACCTGATCGCTATCCGATTGTTGGATCCATCCATAGGCAGACAATCAACCTCTCCATTTTATGGTATGCCTCGACGGCTTAACCCCCTTAACCCAAAGAAAATGAAAATTTTCATAGACAACTGAAATCTTGGGTCCATTAACAGATGCGGCTGAACATCTTCTAAAAAATTCAAAAATGGTCAAGAGCGTAATTGTTAATTGTGCCCCTAGATTTTTTTTCCGCTTTTTTCTCCGATTTTCATGCACTTTTTACGAACTTTTGTAGGTGTGTAGCCTAGTTGTCAAATACCACTTAGTGACACAATTATTAATTACGTCCCTAAGTATATTTGTGACAAGTTGCGCTCCTAATAATAATAATAAAAGTAATAATAATAACATAATACATTTACAACATAAAAAATATTTTGTTGATATTTTCTTAACTTTGATCCCACATTTGAACGAGAGATGAGACGCAATTGTTACTTGCATCTATATGTATGGAATTAGTTTTGGATCCTTCAGAGAAGTTCCATATCTGATTTCCTCATAAGAGCGCAATTGTTAGTTGGGCTTCTGAGGTTTCAAATAATATAATGTCAGCTTCCACCGACTATCTCCTCTTCTCTCCCAACTTTCTTCCAACTCACTCCCACTTTTTTTCTCTTGTATCCCGAAATTCACCTTTCTCTTCACAAATCTTAAACCCTAAATTCACATTCTTCTCCCAAAAAATTTCCCACAATTTTTTTTTAGTTTCTTCACCCAAGGATCTATCCAATATGAGCCGCATGGTGTTCATTACTCTTTAAGTCTACGGCTAATTTTACGGTACATGACGAGATAATACTCTGTGAATTGGATATCGAGCTCTATCGATGGATGAGAATTTCACGTTCAACACATGATTTAGAGAACAAGGTGAATTAGAGATCGAGCGCATGTTACTTATGTAATAAAGCTCATGATAATGCAGAATTTCAAGAATCACAAGAATAGGCACTAAGACAATCAATTGGTACAAATTAATTACTATCAAAGAACACAAGAATTGCAATATTATAATAAAGAGAATGAGAGAATAAGAAAATGAGAGAGAGGGTCAGAGAAATATGACACTCTATGTAACGTGGTTTCATCAAATCTTTCAAAGCCTACATTCACGGACTCCCTGGTTCCACACCGAAGCCGTATTCACTATACAGATTATTCTTACAAGTTTGGATTCAAATTCCCTTACAAAATAAATGGACAACTATGAATCACGCTCCTAGAAGGAATCAAACAAATGAGGATGAGCCCGACACTATCTTTTCACAAGATCTGGGCACTTGAAACCCAATAGCTCAAGTCAAAACAATCTCTCGAAAGAGTAACAAGGTTGTAACTGATTAGATGATTAGATAACCAACGCCAGTATATAAGGATTCAGAATGAAATGGATGAAATGAATATACAACGACAAACATATCTTGTGATCGATGTCAACAACCAAGGCACTACATGCGCACATGCACTGCACTCCCGGACAACGAAGGTAATTAATTTTTTGTAAATTAACAATTACGACTTTTATCACTTATTAAAGGTTTCAAGTTATTTTAACACATGTAGTTAGCACTGGACTTGTCAAGGACATATGGAGCTTGATTTATTTGGAATTACATGTTTTATCCTTTTTTTTTATCAAACTATTCTAATTAATCTTCCTAGTAATTGTACTAAAATCATGACATGTTAGGTGTTTATGTGCTTTGGATTAAATATACTTTTTTGTGGAGCTTGATGTAGGATTAGATGAACTCGGTTATAATTATTTAAGTTAGTAATTATTTGATGTAGGGTTAGATGAACTTTTTTATGGATGAATTATTTTAAAATTATTGTAAATGAACTCTTTATTTTGATACTATATAGTTAAAATAGGCATACTATTTCGGAGGCCTGAATTCTCCAGGGGCGCAACTGTTAATTGCACCCCTAGAGAATTTATCGCTGAAAAGTTGGCCAAGTTTGCAGACATTAGGGGCATAATTAGCAATTGATCTCCTAGGAAGATTTGAAACTAGGACTTCTCTGGAACGCCCAGAAGCAGCTAAACATTCTAGGGGCTCGAGTAACAATTGCACCCCTAAATAATCTGAAAAAATGATCTAGTGAAAATCAAACTCATGCTCCAACCAAACAATAGCGCCCCAAACCAAGTGTCCTTGCCACTAGACCATTCATATTTATCGTAAGATATGAACCAAAAATTGCACGTATACAACTTCTAGGATGACAAGAAATGTTATTGTCATAAGTTTATGGCCAATTGAAGTTCATGACAATCAAGCATAAAGATCTCAAGACATTTAGATGCTATGTTGATTCTACTTGAGCTTACAATAATCTGAATTAATGAATATGAGTCAAAAAGAGCAAGAATCCATCAAAATGACCTACAACCAGGCTTTTAAAAAACTTCATTTTAACTTGAAAAAAATCTTTGACGTTAAGTTTTTGGAAAATAATCGTTTTTTCTTATTTTCTATATTTTAACCGTTTTAACTCTGTTCTTCTCACTTGGTTTCCCTCTCTCTTCCTCCTCCTTACTTTAATTGTGGATCTATCTTCTCCCCTCCTTGTCCTTCACATCAAGATTAGTTGTGAAATTATTATTATTTTTGTTAATAATTCATGTAAACTATGAATAAATTAGAAATATTAGGTTATTTGATTATTATTGTTGAGTATTGGTTATTATTGTTGTTAAAATTAAATATTATGTGTTTCTTTAATTTTCTAGGGTTATCGCCGTAAGTTTTTTAGATTTCTTTGTTTGTCAATAATTCATGTAAATACAATTTAAATGTTAGGTTATTTAGTGATCCTTGTCATTATTAGTTATTATTTCTTGAAAGATTTAAATAGGTCATTTGGCAAGATTGTGAACCATTAAGATAGTTAGAGACTTGATAACATCCTGTGGAAAGATGAAGAAGAAAAATCCATACTTTCCATTTTCCAACCGGTGAGATGACAATAACTTCGGAAGATGTACTTTGTTTGTGAGGTTTACAAGTGGATGGAAGGCTAGTAGTTGGTAATGCAGATGATACTTGGGATGAACTTATTTGGGATATGTTTGGCCGGAGTGACTGAAACATGATCCGGAGGCCTCGGGTCAATTTCATTTGAAGACGAATTGGTCGCGCCAACCGTGATAGGAAGAAAGACAAGGAGAGGATGACAAACGTCATCTTATTTCCAATTTACCCGATAATTTCGAGCCCGAAGAAATTGAGCGGTATGCTTGAGCACACATGTTAGATTTGTTTTCCTCGATCATGTTTTAGGACCACTCCGAATACACTCAAACGATGTGGATTCAATTCTTGACCGACATAAATGACCCATCATGTTACAGTTGGGGTACGACAATTCTTGCACGACTTTATCGTGCTTTGTGTCATGCATCACATGAGAACAGTGATCAAATTGCGGGTCAATTGATGTGTTACAATTGTGGATTTGGACACAATTCTCTATCGGACGCCCGCGAATAAAGGACATGCCCTATTATGAGAATTTGCCTTGAGGGCACATTGGATGTGGCCGACTCATTTATACGATGATGAGTCGCACATGAGCGTCACATTATATACGACCATTTAAATATTATGTCTTTATTTAAAAAACCAATTTATATTGTTTTCAATCATTCATCTTTTTCAAATGGGTGGCATTTTGACACCCTTCATCTGCTTGATGTTGATTGGTGGCCGTATGATGCCGATATGCAAGACTTGCCCCAATTATGTAAGGATGAAGAACAACACTACTTATTCTATTATAGTCGTCCCTTGATTTGCATGTGGATTGTTGAGTGGTACATGCTAGAACGGGTGTGGCGACAGTTTGGAATGGAACATAAGGTATATTATTATTATTATTATTAAAGTATATTGTTATTATTATTATCTCAAATGCAACACAAGGTACCACCTACAATGTTATCGACCGAATCAGACCAACTTCATCTAATAGATCATTCTAAAAAGTACCTAGGCAAAGATTGGGAGGTGTTCCATGCCAAGTGGATAAACATTTGGGAGCATCGCTTGAAACATTGTGCCGAGCATCCACATGGTCATATGGATTCGAGATGGCGTGCATCAACTGCCCAAGAAGCTTACGAAGCACCCCATCGGGACAAGGTGCCACTCCTTCAACAGTCCTTCACCTTGTGAGGCGAAGTCGTGCAACAAACTATAATTCAAGGCATTTTTAATACTCATGTGAGTTAATAATGAAAGTTATAACATAATTATTATTTTCAAGTGCTTCAGAATTTGACTATTGCTAGAGATGCCATTGGAGATATGGCCAATCGAGCAATTATTGCCTTTGCAAAGTGTGTTCTCAGAACTTGTCGGGACAATATTGAAGACGCGCAACAAGGGCATATTTTTAACAACTTCCTGCGGGAACATAGGCTTAGTAATGAGGACTTGGAGCCGACATTAGCCCAGGGTATGTGTGTTCGACCTCAACAATATGAATTGTTGGATCAACTAGTAGGTGGAGAGCATGCAAGTCAGATGCCTCATTCTCTCTTGTTTCAACATCTGTACGCGCAATTATCACAGGAGGGCATTTGGGAGATGGGACAAGGCACTAACTCCCAAGAAATTAGACTCAACCCGAACATGCAATTTGAACCCAGGTCATCTAGTCAAGGCGCTAACTCTTGTCGGATTTTCAGACTCAACTCGAACCAAGGGTGCACCGCAAGAAATCACATAGCACAGAATGTGTTCACTCAATCAGCCTTTGATCATCCACGTGGTCGCCATCAGCGTGGATGAACTTGTTGTTTTTTAAAGTTAGTAGTGAATAACTTATGAACTTGTTTTCTTGTTATGAACTTATGAACTTTTGTTGTGCAATTTTAAGTATTAAATATTTAGTACTTTTAATTTATTAATTCATTAAGTATATGTAAATGTAGCAATGAATTATAGAACGTCAATATAGCAAAAAAAACAACGTTGAAATTAATGACGTTCGAAATTTTTGCATTTTTTACAGAAACTCGGGTTTTTCCAGAAACAACCAACTCTTAGGGATGCTATTGGGGCGACTAACAATAGCGCCCCTAAAGGATTTAAACTGGGACCTCTTATTTTTTCGAGAAACAACTCACACACTTAGGAGCGCGACTAACAATAACCCTCCTAGTAATCTGGACAAAATAAATGGTCTAGTGAGATTCGAACTCAAGTCATTCCAACCAAGCACCCAAACCATTACGCCCCCGCCACTAGACTATTTGTATTTCTTGTAACTTATGAAATAACAGTTGTACTTAAATCATTTCCAATAGAAAAGAATTACTATTTTGGTATTACTTTATTATTATCATTATTATTATGATTATTATTATCATTAGTTTTATTATAATTTTCCTTATTTTCAATTATTATAATTTTTATTATTACTAACTTCATTATAACTTACTATTATTATCATTATTATTATTATTTTAATTTTTATTATAATTTTTTCTTATTTTCATTATTGTTTTTATTATCACTTTTTTTATTTTTTCATTATTTTCAATTATTATTATTACTATTGTTATTATTATTATTATTAAAATATATTATTATTGAACTGAAATAAAACTGAAATGTGAAATCTCACGAGAGGCACTATTATTAATAGCGTCTCTAGTGAAAGACGATTTATGTCACGAAGTAAGGCCCAAAAAAGAGAAGAAATCAAGAAAAATAATAAAATAATGAATGAATCTTAGAGGCGCGATTAACAATAGCTTGTTATGGGACCTTTATGAAAATTTAGAAGCGCATGGCTATTACATATAATCCAGCTCGTTATTGGGCCTTTATGAAAATTTTCCTCCAGAAAATCAGAATTTTTTTCATAAAGAATTAAAGAAACAACTTTTTTAACAAGCAGGGCCAAATGCCCTCCTAAATATCACAGAGGGCCAAGAGCACAACTAATAATTGCACCCCTATGCTTTTTAGGGCGCAAGTATTATTCTGAAATCTTAAGAGAAATGCACGGGAGTTGGAAAAAAATGAAGAAATTTAGGGGCGCAACTTGCGTCTTAGCCCTCTGTGAAATTTTCAGAATATGTTTGGTCTTATCTGTTGAAAAATTTGTTTCTTGGCCCTACATGAAAATTTTGGAATTTTTGCATAAAGGATCAGAGAAGCAACTATTTTAACAAATAGGACCAACTGCCCCTTAAAAATTTCACAGAAGATCAAGAACACAACTAATACTTGTGCCCATAAGCTTTTTAGGAGCACAACTAAATAGTTGTGCCCCTCAAGTGTAAAATTTGTACTACAATCTTAAGAGAAATACATGGGAGATGAAAAAAATGAAAAAATTTAGGGGCGCAAGAAATACTTGCGCTCTTGAATTTCTGTGAAATTTTTAAAATGTCTTTGATCCTATCTGTTAAAAATATTTGTTCTGTGGCCTTCTATGAAAATTTTCCGAAAATCAGGGTTGTTTTGTCTCCATTTCAAAAGTAGGACATCATACTACTGGAGAAAGACCTCGCACTGTGTCAAGGAACTGGATCACTACAATCTTGCGAAAAGATCGTCTCCTTTCCTTGCGTCCCCTTTCTACTTTCGTTTTTCACTCCGTGCAAGTCTAAAACCCAGCCATGGCACTCAAGCTCCTACCCACATCCCCATTTCTCCACGCCAAAGCCCACTTCCTTTCCTCTTCTCTCGATCTCTCTCTCAAACCACACACCAAATCCCTCCCCACTAGTCAAGTTCGCGGTAACAGTACAGTTACGAAGGTATCAGCTTCGCTGATTGACAGCCCGTTGCTTTGGGCTGGTCAGCTGTTCGTGCAGTACGTGCTGATCAAGACTGGTCTGGCTGGATCCGAATCTAATCCCTTGATTTCCTCCGAGTTCGAAGAAATATCAGGTACTATCGGTTTCTTCTTTCTTGCTGCTTTCATTAAATTGATCTACTAGAAGAGAAAATCTCGCAATCAATTATTGTTTGGTACAGAAATAGAAAAAAATTACCTGTTTGTGGATGACATGTACTATCTCTAGGCCACAAAGCTTTAATTGCCTGTTTTTGTTTTGTTTCGAAATAGAATTCATGTGCAAATATATGATAAATGGTTATGTGATGGGTATGTCTCCCTTCTTAATTCCTCATAACTCTTGTCAAGTAAACTACTAAAAAAACTTTTCACTTTGGTTTATTTACCTTTTAATTTTCATTTTCCATACCAGTAATGGTTTTTGGTGTTCTGAACAACCTTTTATTAGCAATCACCAGTTGTGTCTATAGTTTAGCAGATAAGTGGTTTGGCCAGTGTAAATGAACAGACTGATATGATACCAGTAGAAAGTCATGTTTCCTGTACTGGCAATCTCGTATCATTTTACATTGCATCTCTCAATTCATTGTCTTTGGACCTAAAATTGACGTAACTCTCTCTCTCTCTCTCTCTCTCTCTCCCTCTAGATGATGGTGTCAAAGAGGCAAGGGGGAAACGAAAGCTGGTTAGCAAATGGCATCCTACCACAAAAGGTACTCTTAGAAGAAATTACAGGATTCCTTCAAAGGCTCAAGGTCAAAAGATTCTCAAGGCCATTGCTGATTTGCTCTCTGAAGATGACCATTTCCTTGATGCTGCCTCTCACAAGGTCTCTATTACTTTTCATGTACATTCGAACATTTTTGTTAATTCTGCTGTGCCTTTAACTTCCTTGTTCTTGTGAATCGGTTTGTACGCAGCATGTCCTTTATTTGGTTTTTCACCATCGGACTTTTTATGCATTACAGGGATGTAGGATCAGGAGAGAGAATGCACATGCAGAAAGTGTGTGTTGCTTCAACGTAAGAGCTCTTTTCGATGAATTGCCAACACCTCATCTGGTGGTGGAGATTACTCCTTTTCCTGCAGGTCCACTTACTGAAAATGATTATCTCAAGGCAGAGAAGTTAGAGAGAGTGATTAGGTCATCGGGATCTATATGAAATTGCGAGGCTTCTTGGTGCCACTGGAGAAAAACTTGTAAACCTGTCGAATTGTCTGTACTTCTTTTGTTTTCTTTTATTTTTTTCTGTGTTTGGACATTGGCTAGTCTCTTGCATCCAAGCTCATTGATTTTTATGTAACAAATAATTTGATGAGCAAAGTACATAGGAGTCGTCTTTGAAGTTTAAAATTTTCCATTTTGGCGCTTGAAATTATCGATTCTGAAGTATTTGTATTTAAAAACGGATTAAATCATGGTCAACATGGGCATAACAAGTACTGGTAGAACCAAATCAACCAATCAATGGAAGTGACAAATCTTTCATTGTATAATTTTTCTTTAATTTTGATTGAAGAAAGACTCCAGAAGTAGGAAATACAACTTTGAATGCTTAAAAATCAGATGTAGTCGACTTTGATTTATGCTATCTCATGATAGTCACAAGTTTCTGGTGTACATGGAATGAGTGTTGAGTCGAAGAACATGATGGCTTGTTGTTTCGTAATAATAACTATTAGAGCTGCTAACAACTCATCCTTAACCGCCCCTTCTTGCCCCCCCCCCCCCCCCCCCCCCAGCGCTAGAAGACAAAAAAATGGCGCTCAGCTTTCACTCTGTTCTTGTGGCATTTTGTTTTCCTGCACGTTTTTATATTTAGAACTAAGTCTTTATATTATAATTTTTCAATATAAATACTCGCAGGTTTCAATATAAATATTTGCTTGTTGCAATATAAAAACTTGCAAATTGTAATATAAAAATTTGTATGTTTCAATATAAATATTTGCTTGTTACAATATAAAAACTTGCAATTCTAGTATAAAAACTTTCAGATTTTAATATAAAAATTTGCATGTTTTAAAACTGAAACTTGCAGTTTTTATATAGAGATTCGTGAATTCCAACATAAAGATTTTTTTTTCTAATATAAAGACTGGAATGTTTTAATATAGATATTTATTTGTTCTAAATATAAATGTTTGCAGGTTTCGACTCGCTTGTTATAATATAAAGATTTGCATGTTATAATATAAAATTTTGCTTCTTCTAATATAAAGACTTGTAAATTTGAATATATAGACTTGTTTTTAAATCTAATGAGAAACTTGACATATTTTGGAAAAGTGAGACAAGTGAGAGAGAAAGAAGACAGTGAAGAGGAGAGATAAAAAAACAATACGATTAGAAGATTCATAAATGGAGGTAGGCAAGGAGTGGAGAGGAGAGAGAGAATATGAGAGGTGAGAGGAGGTCAAGGGAAGTGGAGGAGGCCGGAGGCGACGTCTCCGCCTAAAATTCGCCTCTCTTTTTCTTTTTCTGAAAGTTCGGGTTCCAAGTTACCCCTGTTTTCGTTTGGTAAGGTTTTTGGTTTACAGTTTTTCTTCTATATTTCGGTGAAGAAGGAATCAAATATGTTCTGATAATCTGGCACCGTTTCGATTTATTTTTGTCTGAGAGGCGAAAGAAAAAAAAACAGATTTTCAGCAAAGTGTGTTTGAATGGAAGGTTGAATTAGCGGGGTTGGAAGCTAATCTACAAAATTTGGAATACTTTCAAATCAACTCATACACGGAATACGATTCGAAATAATCAATAAGTCATATCATTCGTGAACAAGTTCAGATACTTCGTCCGAGCTTTATTTTAAAAAACGCAAAATTTAGTATATTATTAATTATTTTTGTAGTGAAAAATAAATTTTTAATAATATTTTAGTGAATTTATATTCAGACTTGACCTCAATTTTAGTGTCCGAGCTTAATCGTACCCGAACAGAAATAGTCTATGAATCTGCCACTTCATATTAGCACTATTTTTCGTTCCATCCAAACACATTATATTTGTTTTTATGGTGAGTTTTATTAGCTTTGTGTGAGATTTGTTATAAGGCCTAATCAAGTATTTAACATTTAATTAAAGAGAAATTTCGTCAAAATTTCATTCATCACAGTAGTATCAAAGGACTACCATCTCGAAACTTCCATCCATTTTTTCCTTTAAAGAAAAATAGATCAAGCTTTCCAACTTTACATATTCATAAAAAATGTTTCAGTTTAATATATCTCATGAATGAAGTGCATTCCATGTTTATGATGTTCTCTCATTTGTGTTTTTTTTATTATCTAAAAGTGGGTTTAGGCCCACCTATTTCATTTAAATAAAAACATAGGTCATACAGAAAGTTCTAAATAATAATTTTCCGAATGAAAAATTATAGTTACAGTTTCTACAGAGAATGTCTAGAATATTACTAAACACTAACCTAACCAAAATATCATCTAACCCATCTGTTAGAAATAGCTGACAACAAACAAACATAATTATACAGCCAAGATAACAACAATTTTAGCAAACAAAAAAAAGAGAATTTATTCTAAAACAGCCTTTTGTCTTCATCTTTTGTAGCCCAATAAAGAGCTGTAATTAGAATCAAAAGACTTGAGAGACCATTCCTTCTCCAAATCCGTATCTCCTTGAATGGTCAGAAGAGAATTGACAGTTTTATTGAGTGAACACTGTAACAGCGTTGTAGCATTAATATGCGAGCAGATCAAAAATGTTGTAGCAGCGTTGAGAATCAGGAGCGGACAACGTTGGTATCTTCATTCCTGTGATTGGTACTGCCTTCTTTTGCGTCTGAAAATCATCATCAGAACTGTCTGATGTAGTAGTGGAAATCTCTCCCATGAAATTCCTAAATAAATATTCACCCAACAATAAAATACCAGAATTCTCTAAATCTATATAATCCTGACCTATTGCTAAATTATTAACAGTAAAAAAATTAATTCTCTCTTTTGTGTTCAGTTTCACTTCTAATAAAGGTCCGCTCAATAAAAATAAATAAATAATAATTCATAAGTAGAATCAGGTTATGAGTTATGACAATACCTCATTTTGGACTTGCGATCCTTGTATGCGTCGAGTACTTCCATTACTGGAAGTCTCAGGTTGAATATGTTCATAATTTAAACAAGTCAGTGTTTTTTTAAAACTAGAAAAAAAGATCATAGTGGAAAAGAAAAGGTTAAATTCGTTGTACCACACTATTTCAATACTATATTGTTGCAACTAATTTCTAATCGGTTGAACTGTTAAATCAAGAAAAGCACTTCGTCTGATCTGCAGTGAAATGAGTAAAGATTCAACAAGACAAAATAAAGAAATTGATCCATCCAAGCTGTAAGCTAGCTCTAGTTTCAGAACTGACATCACCATTGATGGCAATGGATATTTCTTGTAATGTTCATACCAATCACTAAACCAACCTTAACTAGACGAATGGAGATTAAATGATAAACAGAAAGACAAGGTTTTTTAAAACTTATTACACCGAGGCCTAATAAAGATGACTGCATCTTGAATTGACTCCTACAATTGAATGGATCAAAGTTCAAATTCAAATACCATGATGTCAGTCAAATTACCATCATGTACAACAAATAAAGAAAAACCATAATGTCAGTCAAATTACCGTCAATCGGCATATAATCAGAGTATACAATAAGATATTAAATTAACAAACCATTGGTTGGTTCTAAACTCCAAATAGAAGTCACTGCAAGATGAGCTACACGGTACAATTAAGTTGTCTTAAGCTTACTAAAATGATAATAACAACAATGATGCATACTGCATCATAAAGCCAAGGATGAATTGCCAAAGAGCATGCTTCCATGCCCCATTCCCATGACCCCACTGTCATGAACCATGACACGGGCCCTGTAATGCGACCCATTTCCCCAATCAGGCCCAATGTCCTTTGGTGCAAAATGAATATTTTCTTGCTGATTTGGCTTCCTCGCATGGGTTGAGACAGTAGTGGTGTCGTAACCAGTTGGGTTACCAGATGAAGTAACTTCATGGAACAGGTTAGTTTTTGTAACATCGTCGCTTTGTTTTGCGGGAGGCTGGGTGTTTTGCTGCTTTGTGTTCAGGAACCGACCACCTGATCCCCTCGCTCGTTTCATTGCATGACGATGACGTGACTCATGGAGGTATGGCTGAGAAACAGAACAGAAATTTTTAATTACAGAGCGTATATGGTAAGAAGCTGTTCTTAATTGTCAATATGGAAAAAAAAGGACACCTAATGAAACAGAATAATGACCATCAAGTTAATGTCTCATAATCAAAAATTCCATTAAGGTTGAATTATCATGGAATAACATACTCCCTTTGAATGAATAACATCAACCATGGGCATCTCAGAATGGAACAATAATTTACCAGAAAATGACAGAAGATACAGAACTTGAGACAAATATGATAGAGAATTGGGATCAACATTTAGTGGAGAAAATGTGCAAAAGAAAATAAATAATGATGGTTGCTTGAAAAATACCATAACACTATTGTTAGATAAACTAAACATATTTCTGCATTAAAAATTACCAAATATAGAAATTTTGACCAGAACAAAAGTATTTAAGAGTAAAATAAAGCTGCAATCGTTCTATGCCAAGTTGCCAACTATGATCATTCCCATAAGTACCTGACTTGGCTTTGATGAGACCCTTAACTTACCAACGCTTCATTGCATGAAAAATTCAAAATGCATATTATTATACCTTGCGGCCTGTGACAATCTTGTTTTGAGCCTCCAACTTGG
>CAXKVX010004081.1:0-21773 GCA_964058865.1 Eleocharis quinqueflora
TGCCTCGTGGGATGACAAGCGTTGAGATTTCGAAGATTCTTCGGTTTCTATTTTTGAATGTCGACTGGTCATTTATTGCGGAGATAGAAGAGTAATTGCTCCGAGCCTGCTTTAATGCCTCGAGATCGGAATTTTTTGGGCTGAGATCAAGGAAGCAAACTTCATCACGGACCTTAGGCTTCCTTCGATCTGAAGGCTGAAGCCTAAGAAGTGGGACCGTATCATCAGCCCTCTAGCATCTATAGCCGATAAGGATATAAAATTTAAGTTTTGAATACTTTCATTGGCAAGCCGAATGACTTATTTATCGAACACTTATCGGTTACTGAGAGCTCATGAGCGAAGACGTTAAGCTATTTTTGAATGGTAACGAGCTGCAAGTACCTCATTGAGCCCTCCCGCGAGTATAAGTGATCAAGTGAAAGAATTTCTTGACATAGTCTTAGAATAATGTTCCGAACCAACTTTCAGATATGTCTTCACACGACTCTTGGGCGAACCTCCCGATGACGATGGGACAATATTTCCCCTCCGAAAGTTCAAAAGGTGGGTTGTCGTAAAATCAGAAAGGACGTATTCAGGATTTTTTTTCTCTTGTACGGTTGTCTTCATTTATCTCGGGTATTGAATTCGTCATTTTGATGCTTTTTTTCTTCGATGTAATGATGAAAAGGCGAGAATTTCCATGTAACCTTTATGCAATTCAACCCTTCATTCATTTTGTATTACTGTTTTAGTTTTCTTATTAATCTGATTCCTATAAATACTCCTTCATTTCTCCCTTTCCTTCTTCTTTTAGCATTTTCATCATTTCATGTTTTCTTTGTCTCCCATTGCTCTGTCATTGTTGTGGTACGGTTGATCTTACGAAGTTTGAAGTTCCTAGTTCTTGCTTTTACATCCTTTTAGGTTAGTTTGATTGCCTCTTGCATTGCTTACTCATTTTTGTTTTCCTACATGATTTTCACGACGTCATTAATGGTTGTCTTGTTTTCTTACTTTGAAATAGTTTAATGAAGTCCAAATCATCTTCTTCAGATGGATCTAGTTGTCTTGAGAGTGATCAAATGACTCCCCTTATGTACCAAACCTTTCTTGTATCGATCATACCAGTTTGGATAATTTCATTCCAAATAGTAACCCTAATGCCGATTATGATTGCCTTTCTATTGATGGCGATCGTTTGTTGTCTGGTAGTTCTTCTTCCTCGCGTATGAATAATCTCAATATCCTTGTAGACTATAAAATTCGAGTCATTTGTATTACCCTTGGGACTCCGAACCGAAGAAAAATCCTTCAACGTTTGAGGGAGAAAATGCGGGTCAAAGTAGGTTGCAAGGTCGCAAAAGGCAAGACCCTTCTGGGGAATCCGAAGAGAAAAGTTCCGAGAGAACTTATCTTTCAACTATTGAGAGTGACTCGTCTCCCAAAGGAGAGGATGATGCTTCTGAGGAAGAGAATTGGGAGAGTGGTAATTCGGCGATAAGTTCTGAAGAAGATGTATCGACTATTAAGAGTTGAATAAGGTCATCGTGCCTAATTGGTATCCATTATCTCGTATCGATGACTTGTTCAACCAGTTACACGGGTCACAGATGTACTCAAGGATCGATTTACGATATGGATATCATCAGTTGACCATTCGCCCTAGCAACGTCCCGAAGACTGCTTTTCATACCATGTATGGCCATTGTGAGTTTTTGGTTATGTCCTTTGGTCTGACGAACGTCCCTACTTATTTCATGAGTATCATGAACAAGGTGTTTTCAGATTTTCTAGACCAGTTCGTAGTGGTATTTATTAACAACATACTCATCTATTCACGAAGCCGAGACGAGCACGCACGCCATCTTAGCATGGTTTTGCAGCATTTGAGAGAGCATAAGTTATATGCTATACAAGTGAGGACAAGGGTCTAGAAAGTTATGCAAATGCAATTTGGGATCGCAATGGCCTCACCTCACTCAATTGAGTAAGTTTGAAGCTTCATTGGAGTTATTTGAAGCCCAATTGTAAAAGGCCAAATGTTAAGCTCGAATAGAGTTATAACAACAAAGGGAGATGTCCGCATCAACTCCAACAACCTGGGAACCTTCTACACTTTCAAAGTTGCAAGTCAGCAAAGGACACCTGAAGATCTTCTAAAAGCCAAACAGATCAAAGCATAAGGATTGAGGCTAAGTTGGCAACATCTGAGTGCACCAGCCATTTAAATCAAATGTCAAGATAAAAAATGATCTAATACATCTTCTAGAGGGTTAAGGGCACCTAAATAATAGAATGGGACCCACTTGGCACCTAAAAAATCAAGTTATAGCACCAAGGGTCAAACAAGACTCAAGTCAGAAAAGAAAAAGAAATTTAATAGAAAATCAAATAGCTCCTGTTGTCTAAATTCGAAATTTCAAAAAACAGAAATGCTTTTTTTGACATGCCAAACCTAAATCTAAGCTTAAACATCCATGTCAGCCACCAAAATCTCAAGTTGCATCGAAAAAATCCAAATCAGCTCTAAAGGACCCAAAGGCATGGTGTCTCAGCACATGTCTGACATCCAAATTGAAACCTCCATCAAGCCCTTGACATTTGAGTTAGATCTAGGTATTTGCACCAATTTGTAGCATGGCATCCATACTTTCAAGCTATGAATTCAAATTGATTTGCTCTTTGCCCTTCCTTTGTACGATTTTTAGAAAATCAAGTCTAAAAATTAAGAAAACACAGAGATTTGAGTTCCTTTTGGACAGTTTTTGTTTCCAATTTTAAATTCAAATTCAAACCCTTTACAAATTGTTTCAAGTCTTAAGCTTTTTTAGTCTTCAAAACAAACTTATGGACTGTCTTAAATCAATCATCAAAGCTCAAGTCATGCATCTAAATTCCCATGTTAGGTTTAGTAAATGTGAGCTGCTCAAATCAGGCCAAACTGAAGTGAACCAAATTTGAAATTTCTTGTTTGAGCAAGCTTTGAAATTGATTTGTCATGATTTTCTAATACTTATAGACTTGATTGCATACTTGCTTGATGGTTCAAAGGTTTGATTAGCCATGAAAACCTTAACGAGACTCAAATATGACCAAAATTGCCCTTGAATTGTACCAAATTCAATTTCAAATTGTGGCTAATTAAATTAATACTTGAAATATGTTCTTAAGTGCCGATGAATGCTTGTTGAATCAATAAAATATGAACCGAGCCCTTTGAAACTCAAAAATAGATTTAAATGTTGTTATTTGGTGTGAAATATCATCTCTAAGTGAATTGAGCCTTTTAAAATAAATTCAAACCAAATTGAAGCTTGCCTAATGATATGTGATACCCATAAATGATATTTGCATCAATAGAACTTGAAGTGAGCTCTTGAAATTCAAAAAAAAAGTAGAAAGGTTGTTGTTTTGTCCAAAATATCCTCAAATGATGAATTGTGCCTTTCAAAACAAATTAAACAAAATTAAGCCAAATTGGTGATTGCCTCATGTTATTCAAATAGCAATTAATAATGTCTGGACCAATATAAATTGAACTGAGCCTTTGAAATCCCAAATTAAGCTAATTTGTGACTATTTGAGACCAAACCAACCCAAATTTGACTCAAATTGTCCAAACTCGAAATTCAAATCAAATTACAGCTTGAAATCATTATGAACATGATTTTGGAGCATAATTAGATCAAATACAAGCTTTAAAACCATTAGAAAATCATAAAAACTCGAAAACCAAACGGGACAAGGCTGATGTGGTGGTGGTGCTCAGTCACCTCCAGTGACCCCGAGGCACCGATACTGGGCGACCCATTCCACTCCTCTCATCAAGAAGATGCTTGGGAGGTGTTCAAATCAAGGTGACATTGATCCAATCTCTCCATCGACCTCAAGGTCAAACCTCGGTCAAAGTCGAGAGAAGAGGAAGAAGAAGAAGAAGAAGAGAGAGATGTTTGTTGATTGATCCAACATCCCAAATTCAAATGCCCTGATCAAATCCAACTGACCAAATTCATTATATGTGTATAATAACTTGTACATTTAGTAAAAATAGCAAATGGAGTCCAAAAATTCTGAAATAAATATGTAAATTTCTATAAATTCATGCTCTACATCTATATGATACTTTGATATGTTTTGAACATTTTATTTGTTCATGAAATTTAAAAATCAAATAAACATTTTCTTTTCTTTTTAATAAAAGAATAAAATTGATAAATCTCAAATAAAAAATGCACACAAATATATCTTTGCATCCAAAAATCATAAAACACAATATAAAAGTCTTTGTTGTATTTTAGAACAATTTTATCAAAAATAAAAACTATTAAAAGTATGAAATTAAATAAAAAATAAATACTTTGAAACAAATTTCAAAATTTCTCCCATGCATTAAAATTTTCATATGCATATAAAAAATATGGAAATTCATGAAATAAATACAAAATTTCCTTGAAATGAAGGGATATTTTCTCTAAATAAAAAGGCTATACAAATTCATTTAAATATATCATATGCATTATAAATTCATTATGCATCTTAATAAAATTAAATATCTATTTCTATGTAAATGAAATCTATTTTGCTTTAAATAAATGCATAAAATTCCTCTTATGCATGTAGGAATATTTCAAATAAAAATCTCTTAAATGTAAATAAAGGTGTTAAAACTCTTTAAAAATGCAAATAAATTCAAAAGTACACCAAAAACCATAATTTCTTCAAAATACATATTTCCTCATTTGAACAGGAATTAAATAAACAAAAGTGCTTAAAAGTAAAAAATGACATAAAATAATAAAATATTCAAAAGTCCATAAATGACATTTTTCAGAAGTCCAAAAATGACATAAAATAATAAAATACTCAAAAGACATCGTTAAAATGATATAAGTAGCAAAATACTTAAAAGTCCATAAATGACATTTATCCTCATTAAAGTATAAAAACATTCAAATGTACATAAATGACATCTTTAAAAGTCCGAAAATAACATAAAATAATAAAAAAATACTTGAAGGCTCTTAAATGGTCTATTTTCTCATAAAACCTATAAAAAGATTAAAAGTCATTAGATGACATTTCGAAAAACATTCAAATGTACATAAATGACATTTTATCATTCGAAAAATAAAGGGGTGTTTCTTTTATATTCATATGAAATTTCATGAAAATCAAATATGAAAATCGTATGAATGTCAAGTATATCAAAGATAAAAATTCAAAAAAAAAAGAAAATTATGCAAAACACATCCGCAGGAGGCAAGAGAAATAATACTTTCAAAAAGAAGTAGAATTTTAAATGGAATATGCCTTCATGAAGAAAAGGCACATCTTCATGCAACAAAGATAAAAAATAAAAGACCGAAGCAGAAATGAAATCAAATCTTAGTTAGTAACACATTAAATTGGCCTAATAATCAAGACGTCGTTTCCAAATCAAGTCACTTATAAAGGTGTCATTTTGTGTAATTTAGTGTGCTCCCACATCGCTTAAGAATCATAGGTATTGAGGGCTGAGATAATCCCTCATGTAGATAATGGTAGGGGCTTGTGCCTGAACAGGACAAAGAACCCCAGAACCTCATTGGTTAAAAATAAACAAAACCTCGAACGACTACGTACACCCAAGTCTATCAAGACAGACCACGTCCGTTGGGGCGACCTGTCCTTTTTTTTTCCAAAGGTGCCTCCCTCAAATTGAAAGGAAGGAGAAGGGTGAGACGGAGCGCGTGAATGGGCGCCGATAGGATCTGGCGACTCCGCTGGAGATTTGTTCACCTATATCTCTTAAGCGATAAATAAATTATAAAGCACATTGAATGACAAAAAATTGCAAAATGACAAAAGTGACAAAGTGTTAAAGCGTCAATACGACCACCAAAATAGGTTGTAAATGTTAAGCCAAACAAATTCATATGGACTAACAAATAAAGCCCCTATATTTCAAAGGAAAATGTTACTAACTCAGAATTCGAGTTTGTGTTTGTTTGTTTTTGCAGAAAAATGGCATTCTATAGCAACACAGCTCCAGTCTTCTTAAGTTTGGTGGTTACATGCTCACCAGTTCAATGCCCTCTAGGGCAGTATGTACTACACTTTGGCAGCTTCTCGTGAGAAGTTGTCATCTTGGCTCCTCGGGTCTAACCTCCAACTCAAATACTGGTGGTTGGACCCACTATACCACCACAAGTAGCTGAAATCAAGGTCCAAGAGGACGAAGAAGAAGAACTCTTCACAATCACCAATCAGGACAAACTAAATAATGTCCTGACTGGTCTATCCAAATCTCCCAAAAGGCACAACCGCAAAAGACGTGCCGAAGTCAGCAGGCCAAGCTCCCCCGAGCAAGGCCACCCAGTGAGGAAAGATCTCCTCTTCAACAACTCATTCTCCGTTCTAAGCAGAATGAGGGAGAGCTCAAACTAGTGCACAAATAACATGCACTACCAACCCATGGTGCCAAGACCTCTCCTGACAGCCTCAGAAAAGCCCACTGGCATAAATATGTGTCTAAAACCAGAAAAAGGGTCAAAAGGCCTTCGAACCAAAACCAAGGCCAAAATCTAGCCCAAACAGCCCAAGAACAGGTGACTTGGACTCCCTCCACTCCAAAGACTTTTCAGACTTAGCTATTTTGGTTTTGACAAACACTTACCATTATAATGCCAACTTGGTGTTACGTAACAGATATCACGAACTTTACATACTTAGTCATTTTGGTACTTGGAGTGACTTACAGTTATAACGCTAGATATGCCGTTATAACAACAAACAATTATAGTTTGGTACTTTGCCATTTTTGGTCTGGTTTTCATAATCTGACATTATAATGCTAAGTAGCATTATGTAACAGACTTCACATATTTTTTACTCTGGCCAGATTTGCAGGCTTTGCCAGACTAGCGTTATAACGCCATATGCTGAATTTTGTTTTCTTTGCTCTTCTCAATCCCAATTTTAAATAGTCTAAAGTTACAAATTAATCTAAATAATTCTTTATTTTAATCTTGATCTTCTAAACTAGTTCTTAAATTGTCTTCACCATTTCTCGATTTGCTCTTCTTTTTTGCTCATAAGCACCTACAAAATTCTTATAACACAAGAAATGATAAAATTCAAATGATTTTGCAAATCAACAAATATAAAAAAATTATTTAATACAAAAAAGTAATGAAGAGACCTCCGAAGTTAACTTTTTCATTCAAAACAATGAATTTTGTTACCCTTTGTTTACCATCTAAATTGAAGTGTAAAATTTTTCGTCCTATGTTACTCGGATACTTCAAATACCTTATCACACCCGTATACGATATTGATTCGCATCTGATACTTCATGTGACAATCAAAGTGCATTTCTAATTCGTATCTTCCTCATGTTGTCATAAGGTTAAAGCCACTTCTCATCAAAGACACCGTATCACTGTGTGATTTCATATCTTGTGAATAATAATATTTTTTGTTGTTTACATTCACTAATATATAGCTTTTGGATGTATTAATTTAATATGTTTAATTAAAATTTAATATATATATGAGGAGAGATCCGTAGCCGCCATCAATTTCGTAGCCGCTCGCAACTGCTTCATCATACCTAGTGTAAATTGTCGATCTGAATCGTTGAAAACATTCTCCATACTAATGTAGACTTGGAGACCAAATTTTATATTTTTTGGAATTTGTTTACTATTTTATCGGAAGGGTTGAAAATTGGATGTTTGTAAATTGTTAGATAAATAAATTTTCAATCCATCCGATAAAATAGTAAAAAAATTCAAAAAAATGTAAAATTTGGTTTCCAAGTCTATATTAATATGGAGAATGTTTTCAACTGTCCGGATCGGTCATTTACATTTGCTACCATGGAGCGGTTGCGAGCGGTTGGAAGTTTGGCGGCTACGGATCCCTCATATATATATATATATATATATATGAGTTGTGCTAAAATACTTTATAAAGCACCAACATGCATATACTTTAGGCTCGTATCTCGAGATATAAAGTGCAAACAACCGATCAAGACCGTTGAAAATGTTCTCCATACTAACAAAAATTTGGAGACCAAATTTTTCATTTTTCAAATTTTTTTTACTATTTTATCGGATGGGTGCAAAGTTGGTTAAATTGAAGGTCTGTAAATCGTTAGATTAATGAATTTTTCACCTACCCGATAAAATAGTAAAAAATTTCCAAAAAATGTAAAATTTGGTCTCCAAATTTTTGTTAGTATGGAGAACATTTTCAACGGTCTTGATCGGTTGTTTGCACTTTATATCTCGAGATATGAGCCTAAAGTATATGCATGTTGGTGCTTTATAAAGTATTTTAGCACAATTCTATATATATATATATATATAGATAGAATCCGGCTAACGTACTAACATTAGCAAAATCAAAACCGTGCTAACGGATGTTTATCTCGAATTCCAAATCAAAAACGGCCGATCCGAACCGTTGAAATTGTTGTCCATACTAAAACCTACGTAGGGACCAAATTTTACATTTTTTCAAATTTTTTTACTATTTTATCCGAGGCATTGAAAATGAATTAATCTAACGATTCAGAAAAACTTACAATTTCAACACATTCTTAAATGTCTCGGATAAAATAGTAAAAAAATTCGAAAAAATGTAAAATTTGGTCCCCACGTAGGTTTTAGTATGGACAACAATTTCAACGGTTCGGATCAGCCGTTTTTGATTTGGAATTCGAGATAAACATCCGTTAGCACGGTTTTGATTTTGCTAACGTTATTACGTTAGCCGGATTCTATATATATATATATAATGCTATTATGCTTTGCGATTGTGGACCATTGGATCACGCTTTGTAACATGATGATTGAAGATTCAATGGTCCACAATCGCAAAGCACGTGCTTTGCAAAGCATAATAGCATTTCTATATATATAGAGAGAGAGAGAGAGAGAGAGAAAGGCTAGGGTGCTCCATGGAGCACCAAACCCCTCGTGCTCCACATTCGTTATATCCAATTTGAAAATTCTAACGACCGATCCGAACCGTTGAACATGATCTACATATTGAAATCTACTTGGAGATTGAATTTTACAATTTTTTGAATTTTTTTGCTATTTTTTTAAAGAGGTAGAAAAGTTGCTAATACAACGGTTTCTGGACCAACAAAAGTTGCAATTTTTCTACCTCTCTAAAAAATAGCAAAAAAATTCCAAAAAATGTAAAATTCAATCTCCAAGTAGATTTCAATATGTAGATCTTGTTCAACGGTTCGAATCGGTCGTTGGAATTTTGAAATTGGAGATATAATGTAGAGCATTAGGGGTTTGGTGCTCCATGGAGCACCCTAGCCTATCTATATATATATATATATATTAAAATGTAATATTTATATTTAGAGTTGTGCTAAAATACTTTATAAAGCACCAACATGCATATACTTTAGGCTCGTATCTCGAGATATAAAGTGCAAACAACCGATCAAGACCGTTGAAAATGTTCTTCATACTAACAAAAATTTGGAGACCAAATTTTACATTTTTTTGAAATGTTTTACTATTTTATCAGGTAGGTGGAAAATTCATTAATCTAACGATTTACAGACCTTCAATTTATCCAACTTTGCACCCATCCGATAAAATAGTAAAAAAATTTCAAAAAATGAAAATTTGGTCTCCAAATTTTTGTTAGTATGAAGAACATTTTCAACGGTCTTGATCGGTTGTTTTCACTTTATATCTCGAGATACAAACCTAAAGTATATGCCTGTTGGTGCTTTATAAAGTATTTTAGCACAACTCTTTATATTTATATATATATATATAGAAAGAGAGAGAGAGAGAGAAAGAGATATACTAGGATGCTCCATGGAGTACCAAATTGATTGTGTTTCCACATCCTTATTTCCAATATGAATGTTTCAGTGATCGATCTGAATCATTGAACATGATCTACATATTAAAATCTCTTTGAAGATTGGATTTTACTTTTTTCTTACTTTTTGCAAATTTTTTAGAGGTAGAAAAATTGCTGATAAACAATTTCTGAACCAACAATATGAGTGATTTTTCCACCTCCCTAAAAAATAGCAAAAATATTCAAAAAATGTAAAATTCAATCTCCAAAGAAATTTCAATATGTAGATAATGTTCAACGATTTAGATCTAACGCTTGAACTTTGAAATTGGAGATAGAATGTGGAAAACAACCGGTTTGGTGTCCCATGGAGCATCCAGGGCTCTCTCTCTCTACATATATATAAAGTTAGACTATTGTGAAAACGTTTGCACTTCGAGTTGAATTGCAAACGATCCACATTATATTTTCTTATGCTCGAAACATTAATTTAAGTTTCTCAATAAATTCTTCATATTGAAATCTTGTAGGAAATAAAATTTCGTGATTTTTGGAGCTTCTAGATACTTTTTAAATATTTTTAAACACAACCAAATTTAATATTGAAATAATGGCCTCTTCTAATTTGTTTTAAAAAATATTTAAAAAATGGCTAGGAAGCTCAACAAATCACGAAATTTGGTTTCCTATAGGTTTTTAATATGAAGAATTTATTGAGCAACTTAAATCGATGTTTTGAGCCCAAAAAAATAATTTGGACCGTTTGCACTTGAACCCGAAGTGCAAAGGTTTTCAGAATAGTCTAACTCTATATATATATATATATATATATATATATATATATAGAGAGAGAGAGAGAGAGAAAGAGAGAGAAATGTTATGGTGCATTACGAAGCCAAGATTAATTTTGGCATCACGCTCAAATTTTAAATTTTAAAATTCAAGCAGCCGATCCAAGCCATCCAATGTGATCTTCATATTCTAATCTCACTATAAACCAAATTTTTCATTTTTTAGAATTTTTTTACTAATTTTTTGAGGGGTGCAAAATCAGCCATATTGGATGGTGCAGAAATCATTATATCAGCAATATTGATACCACTCTAAAAAATAGTAAAAAAATTCTAAAAATTAAAAATTTTGGTCTCTAGTGAGATTTCAATATGAAGATCACATTGGATGGCTTGGATCGATTGTTTCAAATTTTCTTATTTGAAATTTGAGTGTGATGCCAACACTAATCATGGTTTCGTAGTGCACCATAGCATTTCTCTATATATATATAGAGAGAGAGAGAGAGTTATTCTATTATGCTTCATGAAGCCTGATGTATTTTGACTTCATATTCAAATTTCAAATTGCCAATCCAAATCGTCAAATGTGATTTTCATATTGAAATCTCACTAGAGACAAAATTTTACATTTTTACGAATTTTTCACTATGTTTTAGAGCGTGAAAAGCCACACATATTGAATTGTCAAGAAATCATTAGATTAAAAAAAATTCCACTTCTCTAAAAAATAAAAAATTAGAAAAATGTAAAATGTGGTCAATAGTGAGATTTCAATATGAAAAACACGATGGATGGTTTGGATCGATAACTTGAATTCAAAAATTTGAAATTTGAAGTGAGGTCAAAAGTTGAAGACATGCTTCATGTAGCACAACTATCTTTCTCTCTCTCTCTCTCTCTCTATATATATATATATATATATATATATATATATATATATATATATGAGGAGGGATCCGTAGCCGCCATCAATTTCGTAGCCGCTCCCAACCGCTCTATCATACCAAGTGTAAATCATCGATCCGGCCCATTGAAAACATGCTTCATACAAATGTAGACTACGGATGTTTGTAAATCGTAAGGGTCGAAAATTGGATGTTTGTAAATCGTTAGATAAATAAATTTTAAATCCATTCGATAAAATAGTAAAAAAATTCAAAAAAATGTAAAATTTGGTTTCCAAGTCAATATTAATATGAAGAATGCTTTCAACGGTCCGGATCGGTCATTTACATTTTCTACCATGGAGCGATTGCGAGCGGTTGGAAGTTTGGCGGCTACGGATCCCTCCTATATATATATATATATATATATATATATATATAGTCCGGCTAGCATGATTCCATAAGTATTTCGGGTGAAACGCTTACGAGTCAAATTTTAAAATCTAGCATTTGAAATTTCGATTTAAGTAGATCAATAATTTATTTATCTCATAATCTTATAGAATACTAATTATTTCCATTTTTAGAATTTTCTAACTATGTCTAATGATTTTTTAAAGATGACCTTCTTTGACATATTAAGATAGATTTATTTTTTTGGCCAACTTTGAAAAATCATTTGACATAGTTAGAAAATTCTAAAAATAGAAAAAACGAATATTCTACAAGATTATGATATAAATAAATTACTAAGCTGTTTAAATCAAAATTTCGAACGCTAGATTTTAAAATTGACCCGTAAGCGTTTCACCCGAAGTGCTTATGGAAGCATGCTAGCTTGACTCTATATATATATAGAGAGAGAGAGAGAGGAAGAGAGAGATATAGGCTAGGGTGCTCCATGGAGCACCAAACCCTTAATGCTCCACATCGTATCTCTAATTTTAAGATTCCAACAACTGATCCAAACCGTTGAATATGATCTACATATTGAAATATACTTGGAAATTGAATTTTACATTTTTTTTTAAACTTTTGTGCTATTTTTTAGAGATGTAGAAAAATTACAACTTTTGTTGGTTCAAAAATTGTTTGATTAGCAACTTTTGTACCTCTTTAAAAAAATAGCAAAAAAATTCAAAAAAATATAAAATTCAACGGTTCGGATATATATATATATATAGAGATAGGCTAGGGTGCTCCATGGAGCACCAAACCGCTCGTGCTCCACATCCATTATCTCCAATTTGAAAATTCCAACGACCGATCCGGACCGTTCAACATGATCTACATATTAAAATCTACTTGGAGATTGAATTTTATATTTTTTTGAAATTGTTTGCTATTTTTTTAAAGAGGTAGAAAAGTTGTTAATCAAACGGTTTCTAAATCAACAAAAGTTGTGATTTTCATACCTCTCTAAAAAATAGCAAAAAATTCAAAAAAATATAAAATTCAATCTCCAAGTAGTTTTAATTATGTAGATCATGTTGAATGGTTCGGATCGGTCGTTGAAATTTTCAAATTAGAGATACGATATGGAGCATTAGAGGTTTGGTGCTCCATGGAGCACCCTAGCCTTTCTCTCTCTATATATATATATGAGGGATCCGTAGCTACCATTCATTTCATAGCCGCTCGCAATTGCTCCATCATACCAAGTGTAAATAGTCGATCCGGACAGTTGAAAACATTCTCCATACTAATATAGACATGGAGACCAAACTTTCTATTTTTTGGAATTTTTTTACTATTTTATCGGAAGGATTGAAAATTGGATGTTTTAAATCGTTAGATAAATAAATTTTCAATCCATCCGTTAAAATAGTAAAACAATTAAAAAAAAAGTAAAATTTGGTTTCCAATTCTATATTAATATGGAGAATGTTTTCAACGATCTAGATCGATCATTACATTTGCTACAATGGAGCCGTTGGAAGTTCGGCGGTTACAGATCCCTCCTCATATATATATATATATATAGAGAGAGAGAGAGAGAGAGCGCATGGTTACGATGCTTTACAAAGCATCAATAAAGTCGTACTTTTCCTTCATATCTAAAATTTCAATGTTCAAACGATCAATTCAATCATAGAACCTAGTCTTTATATTAAAATCTCATTAGAGACTGAATTTTACATTTTTTAGATTTTTTACTATTTTTAGGAGGTGAAAGATCTTTCATATCGAATGGTAAAAATTCGTTAAATCTTTCATATCGAATGGTAAAAAATCGTTAGATTAACTTTTCACCATCTTTAGAAAATAGTAAATAAATTCCAAAAAGTATAAAATTCGGTCTCCGAAGAAATTTTAATATGAAGATCAAGTTCTATTATTTGAATCGCTCGTTCGAACTTTAAAATTAAAAATACGAAGACAAAGTAGCGTAGCCATGGTTTCCTTCTCTTCTCTTCTATTTCATTCCTTCCATTTCCTTCCATCCCGATCCGTGCCCAACCCGTGTCCTTGCTCGGATCCGACCCGATCCGTGGATCTCGGATCCACGGATCAAGCACGGGTCGGGTTGGCCCCAAATCCCCCAAAACCGTCTAAACCTGTGCCCGTCTAGATCCATGCCCGACTCGTCCCAAGACCCGCCCGTTCCCGACCCGTGGAACCGTGCAAAAATTCAAAAAAATTCAAAAAAATTCAAAAAATTCAGAAAAATTCGAAAATATTTATATATATATTAAAATAATGTGCAATTTTAAATTCAAAAAAACTTCAAAAAGTTCGAAAAGTTAGACGGATCCGACCCGTTCCGACCCGCCCAGGTTTATCACGGGTCGGGTTGGGAGTTTTGGGTTTGGACCCGTGCATACCCGCCCCGCCGTACCCGTGGATCCGTGGATCCGTTGATCCGGACGGGTCGGATCCACGGGTACCCAACCTATCCCGTTATTAAAACCCTAATTCAACTAAACAATAATAACTGTTTTTTTTTTTACATCCCACTCCCGTCTCTTATTAAACTACATCCAAACACAGCGTAAACATCCTACCTATGTCACTTTTTCTCTTCTATATGTTGTTAAAAAAATCTCTTTCCACATTTAAAATACTGAGTATGATACATGTAAGGTATAATTAACACTTAAACAATAGAGCTATTTTATATGCTCATCCTTATACATTATTATGTGGCTAGTTGCGTTGTTTATATACATATATTTATCATTTATGAGGGGGGATCCGTGGCCTCCTTATCGTGGCCTCCACTCCGTAGCCTCCAACTCTATTTTCCACCAAAATCAATGATATGGTCGATCCGGACCGTTCAAAACATTACTCATACTAATATAGACTTGGAGACTAAATTTTAGATTTTTTTGAATTTTTTTACTATTTTATCTGACGGGTTGAAAATTGGATGTCTATAAGTCGTTAGATAAATCCAATTTTCAACCCGTCCGATAAAATAGTAAAAAAAATCAAAAAAATCTACAATTTGGTCTCTAAGTCTATATTAGTATGAAGAATGTTTTCAACGGTCCGGATCGACCATTTTCATTGATTTTGACGAAGAGGCTAGAGGAAGCTACGAAAAAGGAGGCTAATGGATCCCCCCTCATCATTTATATGTATATATATTTGTGTTGAAATTTTGCTTAAAACAATTTCTTATAAAAAAAATTATTTTGTAGAATGTGTTGTGTGTTCATATTATACATTACAAGAAAAATATTTATTTTGAATTTATTAACAAAAAGGTTACTTCAGAAATATGTTAAAGTAAAAATTCTTGATTAAAATGTAGATCTTTGTTTTCACGGGAAATAACAACAAATTAAAATATTTGTGTTGATGTCATCTATTATGTATAGAAATCTAGCTCCCCTGAATAAAAACGTTTTAATTATTTTTCAAAATATTGTACAAGATATGTACATATATGTACTGATGTGTAAAACTGATATTGGAATTAGTATTTGTCCTTAATGAAAGTTTGAAATCACATCGTGACTTATGGGAGACGCATTAGATTCAAACATGAAAACCTTTTTTCATTCAAGAAGGAAAATTTTCACAGAGGACCTAGCAGCAAAGAATTTCAACAGATAGGGCCGGAGGCACCCTAAAAATTGCACAGAGGGCCAAAGGCACGATTAATAGTCGCGCCCCTAAGCAGATTCCGTTTTTTTCCCTGAAATCAAGGCGTTCTGCATGTGCTTTTGCAGTTGTGGGCCCGGGCACTTAGGGGCGCGATTATTAATCACGCCCCTAAGTGATTCTGAATTTTTTTTTTGTTAAGTTGTTCATATTTGTACCTTTTAATATAATAATTATTAGTTAGTACTAATATATAATTGTTTATTATTTGTTAATATATCAATAAAAGTAGTATATTCATATAATATTTATTATTAAACAAATTAATGATAATTTCAATATACAATAAATTTTTAATATATGTATAGTTGTAATATAATACTATTAATTTGTCTTGTTAATTTTTTTGGGTTAATTAATAATTATTTATACCCTTTAATATAATAATTAGTTAGTACTAATATATTATTTTTGGGTATTTGTTAATATATGTATATTAATATATATATACTACAATTATTATTAAGCAAATTAATAATAATTTAAACATAAAATAAATTTGTAATTTTAATATTTGTAATATAATACTATAAATATTAATATTATCATATACTTATTATTATTATTATTATTTAAAAAGATTAGAAAGATTACAAGCTAGTAAGAAGATGCATTTTTCACCATTTTTCTGAATTAACATAGGGGCGCAATTATTTAGTTGCGCCCTTAAGAAGATGCCATTTTTGCAGATAAGTCTGAATCTTGCATGATTTTTTTCAGATGAGGGGTCCACCTGTACCCTAAATGAACAAAATATATACAGCAACACCTTTCTTTTTTTCTCTCTCCAACCATTATTTCAATCTTATCTCTTCTCCCCAGCAGCCCCCTTCCTCTCCACAAACCCTAAATCAAATTTTCACACTTCTCCTCCCAAAATCTTACATATAAAATGTTTATTATTAGTTTCTACACTGGAGGATCCATCCAGAACGGTCCTCATGGTGTGCATTACTCGAAAAAAGCTACCGATAGTTTTACGGTGAATGACGACATAACACTCTGTGAACTGGAGACGGAGCTGTACCGATGGATGGGGATTTCAAGTTCAACACATGCTTTAGAGATATCAGGGAGGTTCAATGCCGGATTACAGCTAACTCCTCCGGTAATATTCTATACTGAGTTACAACTGTCGAGTAATGATACTTGGAGACTGATGGTGAACCATTCGGTTCATCCTGGTACTGTTGCAATGATTGAGTTGTACGTTGAGCCAAAAGTTCTTCGATATACAACAAATCAAGGTTTTTCGAGTGGGAGTCGAGGTCATGAGACCCTAAACCATGATTGTGCAAGCGGTAGTCGAGCTACGGAAACCCTAAACCAGGGTTGTGCAAGTGGTAGTCGTGCTTACGAAACCCCAAATGAGTATGTTGAGCCAATAGCATGTAGAATGCCAGATGCATATCTTCGTACCAATTGTTATGAACCAAATGCAACCTCAAATCGAAATCAATCGATTCCAGAGGAAGAAGAGGATTATGAGGATTTCGAATTTAATGTTGGGTTGGATGAAATTAACCCGGCAGAACGGGTTGAGATATTAGTGAACCAAGATGCAAGCCCATTTGGAAATACGTGTGGTAATGAAGCTTTCATGAATATGGATTTTACACCTTTCGAAGACCCTAATTACAATTCTGAAGAGGAGACTTCTCTGACCATGACAACATGGCCATTACGGGACCGAACCGATTCTCATCCAATAGCTTCATGGAATAATATTAATGCAATCATCGATATAATTGGTGATGGCAATTACTTTGACGACGAAGGGTATGTCACAGAAGATGGTTTGGCAGTGGGACAATGTTTTCGATCAAAGGATCATCTAAAATGGGTTGTGCATGATTTTCACATCAAATCGAACCGCACGTTTAAGAAGAGAAAGTCCAATAAAAGCGTGTATAAAATCGAGTGCACCGACCAAAATTGTAATTGGAGGTTGTATGCAACAAGAAGGCTAAGTGATGATGCTTTTATTATTAATACAAGGCAAGGTCCGCATGAATGTGTTATGTCGGGAGATAGGTTGGAGTATCCGCACTTAACGTCTTCATTCATGGCTTCCATAATCAGAGAAAGTGTTAAGGGAAATGTAAGGTTTACTATAAAAGACATCAAGATTGCCATTGAGCAGAGATATAATTTCAAGGCTCCTTACCTCAAGTGTTGGCGTGCAAAAGAGATCGCAATCGCACAATTGTTCGGAGGTTGGAGGCAAGCTTATGATTTAATCGTGCCCTTACTTAATGCCATACAAAGAACAAACCCGGGTACAGTGATTGAGTGGTTTACCGCCCCCACAAATGATCCAAATGAAAGATTATTTCAAGCAGTGTGTTGGGCATATGGTCCGGCAATACAGGTCTTCAGGCACTGCAAACCTGTTATAGGAATCGACGGTACACATTTGTCTGGGCGGTATAAGGGGAAGATGTTAGTTGCATGTGGCTTCGACGCAGAAGATCAGTTGGTGCCCCTTGCGGGTTTTTAGTGAGCCAGACCTGGGTTGGAGCACCCAAGATGGACATGCCTTTCATCGATATTATTCAAGGCACATATGTCAAAATTTCACAAAAGAATTTACCAACAAAAAATTAACACAGATCTTGAGACAAGCAATGAAACAAAATCAAAAGAGGAAGTTTCTAATGAGGCTCAGTCGTATTCGCGAAAAATACCCCGACGCTGCAACATGGCTTGAGGATATTGGTAGGGATCCGAACGATGTTGAAAGGAACAATGCACCACGTTTTGACTTATGGGCTCTTTCATTCGATGAAGGAGGCCGTAGAATGGGGATGATGACAACGAACGGACCAGAATCCCTCAATAATGTTTTCAAAGAAGCACGTGAGTTACCGGTTACTTCTCTTGTTGAAATCACATTCTATAAGTCGGTCAAATACTTTGCTGAAAGGCGAGCAAAAGCAGAAAAAGCAATTGAACAAGGTTTCCTCTTCTCCCCCAAAATCCAAGCGTTACTAGAGGAGCGAAGATTAAGGGGAAATACACATACGGTGCGAGCGTACCGGAACGAGCGAAAATATGAGGTTCAAACAGGTCAAAGATTCGTTGGGAACAAGATTAAAGGAAATAGAATACATACAGTGCGGTTAGAAGTGCCCGGAGGTACATGCACTTGTCAAAAACCGCAACTAACAGGTATCCCTTGTTCTCATATCGTAGCATGTTGTGCTCAAGGAAGCATAAGTAGCAATTTGTGCGTATCTCCTCTTTATCGCATTCAAGAGTTGATGGCAACATGGACGCCAGAATTTGAGCCATTCAGAAATTCTGACACATGGCTTGAAATTCCACGACCAAAGCTAGTGCCTGACCCGACAATGTATGCTGTTAAGAAGGGGAGACGTCAACATATACGGATTAGAAATGAAATGGATGAAGAGGATACACATCGACAAGCATACACTTGTGGGCGATGCAAACAAACGGGACACAGCAGGCGCACCTGCACTGCACCCCCAAACGACGAAGGTAATACTAGTATTATTTATTTCACAAAACAACATTGGTTTCAATTTTGTAATGCTTGAGATTTCGTTATCGCAAGTAATTAGCAAGGAGATGATGAAGCTTGTTCTTTTATTTAGTTTAAGATAATGTAATTTTGTTTTATGCCTTATTAATTAGTTTGTACGTGTATCTCAAACATTTGGATATGTATGTTTATTTAGGAGACTTGGATATGTATGTTTATCTTGGAGACTATTGCAAAATATTTTGTGTTTGAGGATTTTATGAACTTTAATTTATGTTATTATATCTTAATGTGGTTTGAGAATATACTTTCATTTTGTTATATCTTCAATATATCATAAATTTATTATTTCTTGTAATATATTGTGTATAAATAACATATGTAATATTTAATAGTATTATATTACAACATATGTATAACCTATTTCATATTTATCATTTTGTTTTTTAATAGTATTACATATATTGTATATCATCAATTTATGTTATTTAATAGTATTATATTACAACACATGTAATATTTATCATTTTGTTATATCTTCAACATATGTATAAATTTATGTTATCTTGTGCTTAATAATAATTATAGTATAATTATAGTATATATATGTATATATATATTAATATACATATATTAACAAATACCCAAAAATAATATATTAGTACTAACTAATTATTATATTAAAGGGTATAAATAATTATTAATTAACCCAAAAAATTAACAAGACAAATTAATAGTATTATATTACAACTATACATATATTAAAAATTTATTGTATATTGAAATTATCATTAATTTGCTTAATAATAAATATTATATGAATATACTACTTTTATTGATATATTAACAAATAATAAACAATTATATATTAGTACTAACTAATAATTATTATATTAAAAGGTACAAATATGAACAACTTAACAAAAAAAAAAATTCAGAATCACTTAGGGGCGTGATTAATAATCGCGCCCCTAAGTGCCCGGGCCCACAACTGCAAAAGCACATGCAGAACGCCTTGATTTCAGGGAAAAAAACGGAATCTGCTTAGGGGCGCGACTATTAATCGCGCCCTTGGTCCTCTGTGCAATTTTTAGGGTGCCTCCTGCCCTATCTGTTGAAATTCTTTGCTGCTAGGCCCTTTATGAAAATTTTCCTTCAACAACGATTAATTTGCAGTAAAAGGGATTGCAGAGAGCCAGACAGACAGGGACCAGAGAGAGAAAGATAGGACTTGAGTAGGGGGACAGACTGGGTTCAAGGTATAAATAATAATGAAACAACAGTGAGGCAGAAGCCTAATAAATTGGAATAGTAGCCAGAGAGCAGTGGTTCACTGGTTTGGATGTGTGAGTGATGCTGTCAATCCTGTATGAGCAATGCTATAGCGTTTTGGTTGTGTCAATTCCCCATGTCAAGACAAACAACATACTATGTGCACATTAATTGCAGCATCCTTAGTTAGATTGACCAAATTATATACTCTGATGTCACAAGCTCTCTGAAAAAAGTTACATGGTCCAATTTTATTTTGAACTAATATGCATGATGGCTAGTCTGTTCCAAGTCCTTTTTAACTATTCTGTGCTTAGAGAAAGTTAATGTCAACTGATTAGTCTATTACTTGTTTTTGGCTTCATTTCTGTATGATTTGTCAAGACTCAAGAGTCAAGTCTTTGAATGTAACTGTGTTAATAATTGCCAAGTATGTTGGTCTTCTTCCCAAGCAAGCTTTAACTTTTCCTGGATGTCTAAAGGTCAACTGTAACATACATCAACTCTTCACTTTAACCTTGCACCTTTTCTTGCTGGTCCTTTTCTTTGTTACAATAGCCAACTATTTTTTGTTAATTATTCCTTTGGAGTACAGAATTAAACAATAAAGTGTATAAACATACAAGCATGAGCTCGAGATGGGTGTCTTGTGTTGGATCTGTATACCCGGGAAAGGTGCGCCTTCCGGAATACGAAATGGGCAGCGTTTATACGCTGTAAATAATATAAAACATTGTAGTAATTATTGTACGGACAACGAATTTGACTGAAGGAACAAGCTTTTTTGCTGACTCTTCGGGCTGAGGTACCCACCGGATGCAAATTCCCTTGTGTTGATGCTTCTTGTTTGAGTAACATACCAATACGTGCAAATTCTTTTGAGAAAAAGAAAAGAAAATAACATGCGAAAAGTAGTGTTCAACGCAAATGATTAGTAGCAAAGTCGAGATCGCTAAGGTCACGAATTCGAGCTCCAGTGAACAATGAGAGCAAAAACTTTAGCAGTTTTAATGAATGTCGGATCCAATTTCTAATGGAACGAGATCTTCTACCGCGTAGCAAAAATACTGCGCGTGCTGCGCAGCAAACTGCAGTCTTTGATTTGCATCGAGATTCGTGCAAGCTAAACTTTATAATATCAGACCCCCTGAATCAAATCTGAACCGTCTGTCGGTGTTGTGCGGTAGAAGAACCGCTTCCATTTCTCATATAAAGAAAGTCCTTCAATAAAAGAAAAAACAAATAGAGAGAGGAAAAAAAAGATAAGTGAGAGTCAACTTGAAACTTTTAGGAGACGTTTAATCCTGAAGAAATGTGATTAATCGCAAAAATTCAAGCCAGTTGTGCTATTTACAGAGATGTTTCAATATAGAAGCTAGCTAGGGTCCA
>CAXKVX010004082.1:0-33096 GCA_964058865.1 Eleocharis quinqueflora
CCGAGCTGTGAACTATGTGGTGACGAGGGTCATGTCTACGCTGACTGCCCCCAAAGGACAGCCGAAAAGGAAGTAAACTCTCTAAATAGCATGCCTTCCTACTTTCCTAAGCCACCGTTCAGTCAATCCTACTCAAGTGTCCCCTCAGACCGACAATATTGGAAGGAAAACCCCGACCGTCCTCACTTTGGGCAATCTAGCAACAACCCTTCAAGGTACCAAAACCATGGGCCCAACCAAGGCAACAACAACCGCCCACCGTTTACTTCGGGGCAAGTCCAGCTCAACCAAGAATTCAAGAGCTTCATGCACGAGCAAGGCAAGGTGAACATGATAATTCTTGAGGAGCTACAAAAAATCCGAGAGGCTCAAACCAAAGGATCTAACTCTGAGACACCAAAATTGCCAACAAAACCGGAGCCAAATCCATCGGGAGACTGCAAGTCTGTTTGTGTCCTACGGAGCGGCAAGTCTTACGCTGCTCCCGCCAACCCCGAGGCGGTCCCGACAAAATCTGTTCCTGCAAATACAGCAGCTGTTCCAGAGGCTGAAACAGCCTTATGCGACCCGTTGGGTACCGCACAGAAAGCTGACAGGGTTGTGTGTGACCAGCAGGAGAGCCCTGCCCCCCAGCAGGAAGTACCTGCGCCCCCGCAGGAAAGACCTGCGCCCCAGCAGACAGCTGCACAGACAGAAAAATCTACCCCAAAGGTGCAGCAATCTTACAGGCCACCAGTTCCATTTCCGCAAAGGCTTGCCAAGCACCGATCGGAGGAGCAATACTCGAAGTTCATGGAGGTATTAAAACAACTTTCTATAACTATTCCATTTACTGATGCTCTTGCGCAGATGCCTACGTATGCCAAGTTCTTGAAAGATCTCTTGTCAAACAAGAGGAGTTTGAAGGATTGCGGCAGCGTGCAACTCAACTTGGAATGTAGCGCAGTCGTGAGTCGTGAGCTACCTCCAAAGCTTGGCGATCCGGGTAAGTTCACTATCCCTTGCACCATTGGAAAAGCTGTGATCAAAAAGGCTCTATGTGACTTGGGTGCGAGCGTGAGTCTTATGCCTCACACAGTCTTTAAAAGGATTGGTGTGGGGGAGCTCAAGGCCACCCGCATGACTCTGCAGCTTGCGGATTCTTCTACGCGTTTGCCATTGGGAATAGTGGAGGATGTGCCTGTGCAAGTTGGAAAATTCTTTGTGCCCGGTGATTTCGTGGTTGTGGACATGAAAGAAGATAAGGAGGTACCGATAATCCTCGGTCGCCCTTTCCTTAGAACTGCCCGCACCGTGTTTGACACACACCAAGGCACGCTTACCATGACTGTTGGGGGAGAAAAAGTGCAATTCCAAGTCGATCAAGCGATGAAATATCCCGACATCCCCGACGAGTGCTACCAAGTAGACATCATTGACGAGATGGTCCAAGAAGTGCAAGAAGGCTTCCTCGAGCGACAATGCGATCTTCTAAGGTACCATTCTGACTTTTTAGCTCAATTTCAGGAGGTTATGGACTCGGAAGTGTCGTATTGCGCGACAATGATTCATGTTTCAGCGGATGGAGAGGCGCATGTTTCGGCTGTCAATGCTGATGTCTGCTACCCGCAGAAGGTCTTGGATGACCTGCAGGTGTCCCCTGCGAGCCAGCAGGTGACCCCTGCCTCCCAGCAGGAAGGCCCTGCGCCCCAGCAGGAAGGACCTGCGCCCCCGCAGACATCTGATCCAGAGCCCGGTGAGGGCAGAATTCCGCCACTTGACACCCCTAAAAAGGTAGAACTTAAGCCGCTGCCCGACAACCTCAGGTATGAGTTTCTTGATGAAGAAAAATCTTTTCCTGTTATTGTGGGTGCTCACTTGAGCCCCAATGAGACTAACAAGCTTTTGGAAAAGTTGAGACTTCACAGGAGGGCCATTGGGTACTCCATTAATGACATCAAGGGGCTCAGCCCAGCTATTTGTGAGCACCGAATACATCTGGAGGATGATCACAAGCCATCGGTGCAACAACAAAGACGACTCAACCCCGTGCTCCAAGACGTGGTAAAGAAGGAAATTCTTAAGTTGCGTGAGGCTGACGTTATTTTTCCTATTTCCGACAGCAAATGGGTGAGTCCGATTCATGTGGTGCCCAAGAAAGGGGGGCACACAGTTGTTCAAAATGAGAAGGGAGAAATGGTTCAAATGCGACCCACGACTGGGTGGAGGATGTGTATCGATTACCGCAAACTCAACGCTGCGACACGCAAGGACCACTTCCCATTGTCGTTTGTTGATCAAATGCTTGAGCGCTTGGCAAATCACTCCCATTTCTGCTATCTCGATGGATACTCCGGTTTCTTCCAGATTCCAATTCACTTTGCAGATATGGAGAAAACGACGTTCACATGTCCGTATGGCACCTTCGCCTATCGTAGGATGCCGTTTGGTTTGTGTAATGCGCCGGCCACTTTCCAAAGGGCAATGATGGGAATTTTCTCTGCCTATATTGAAAAGGAAGTTGAAATTTTCATGGATGATTTTTCTGTTGTTGGTACTTCTTTTAACTCTTGTCTTGAAAATTTGTGCAAAGTTTTACAGCGGTGCGAGGAGACTAACTTGGTGCTCAATTGGGAGAAATGCCACTTCATGGTGGAAGAAGGCATAGTCTTGGGACACAAGGTATCTGGAAAAGGCATAGAGGTGGATAAGGCGAAGATAGAAGTGATCGAGCAAATGTGCGTGCCTAAAACTGTTAAGGACGTGCGAAGCTTTCTCGGCCATTGCGGCTTCTATCGACGATTCATTCAAGATTTCGCCCGAATTGCTAAGCCCCTAACAAACCTTCTGATAAAAGATAATGAATTTGATTTTTCTGATGAGTGTGCTAAGTCTTTTGTCAGGTTGAAGGAAGCCCTCATGTCTGCCCCGATTCTCCAGCCCCCGGATTGGTCTCAACCCTTCGAGATCATGTGCGACGCAAGTGATTATGCTGTGGGGGCCGTTCTTGGCCAAAAGAAGGACAAGAAACCCGTTGCCATCTGCTATGCGAGCAAAGTCCTTGATTCTGCGCAAGCCAACTACACCACAACAGAAAAGGAGCTTTTGGCGGTAGTGTATGCTCTCGAGAAATTTCGCACTTATCTGGTCGGATCTAAGATCATCATCTACACCGACCATGCTGCACTAAGGTATCTTCTCGCCAAAAAGGATGCAAAGCCACGTCTTATTCGTTGGGTTTTGCTTTTGCAAGAATTTGACATTGAAATCCGAGATAAGAAGGGGTCGGAAAATTCTGTGGCTGACCATTTGTCAAGACTGCATTGGGTTGGTGAAGAAAAGGACCGTGTACCGATCGATGACTCAATCCCCGGAGAACAACTCTATTCCCTGTATACTGCCTGTGAAAACCCTGCTGCCCCGCATGACTTCCCTACCACCCCGCAGGACTTCCCTGCTAACCCGCAGGAGCTCCCTGCTACCCCGCAGGCTTCACCTGCGCTCAGGCAGGAAGCTCTTGCTGCCTCCTCTGGAATCCCTCCGGTACCTTGGTATGCCGATCTTGCCAACTTTCATTGTGCCGGCGTGATTCCGAAAGACATGACATACCAACAAAGGAAAAAGTTCAAAGCTGATGCTAAGCACTACATCTGGGAAGAGCCTTTCCTCTTCAAAGTCGGCATTGACGGGATGATTAGGCGTTGTGTGCCGAAAGAGGAGGTACATACAATTCTTTTCCATTGCCATTCATCTGCTTACGGAGGGCACGCTTCTTCACCAAGAACTGCCGCCAAAGTCTTGCAGTCAGGTTTCTTTTGGCCAACCCTCTTCAAGGATGCACATTCTTTCGTGCAATCATGCGACGAGTGCCAAAGAACCGGAAACATATCAAGGCGCAGCGAGATGCGACAACAGCCCATTCTGGAGGTCGAAATTTTTGATGTATGGGGAATCGACTTCATGGGGCCATTTCCCTCTTCAAATGGTAATGAGCACATTCTTGTGGCAGTGGACTATGTGTCAAAATGGGTAGAGGCAATAGCTTGTGCTAAAGCGGATGGTAACTCTGTCAAGCGCCTTTTCAAGGATGTGATCTTCCCGCGCTTTGGAGTGCCGCGCGTTGTGATAAGTGACGGGGGCAAACACTTCATCAACCGCCAGTTTGAGCAACTTCTGAAACGACATGGGGTAACCCACAAGGTAGCAACTCCTTATCATCCTCAAACTAACGGGCAAGTTGAAGTGTCTAACAGGCAAATCAAGTCTATTTTGGAGAAGACGGTGTCGGCGACAAGGAAGGATTGGGCTTTCAAGCTCAGCGACGCACTTTGGGCATACCGCACCGCTTTCAAGACGCCACTTGGGATGAGCCCGTTCATGCTAGTCTACGGGAAGCCCTGCCACTTGCCCGTCGAGATTGAACACAAGGCATACTGGGCCACACGCATGCTCAACATGGAGCTACAAGCCGCTGGGGAGAAGCGTATCCTCGACTTGCACGAGTTGGAGGAAATGCGTCTTCAAGCCTATGAGAATGCCCGAATTTACAAGGAACGCACAAAGAAGGTGCATGACGAGCGCATTTCGCGCCGTGACTTTAAAGAAGGTGACCTTGTACTTTTGTTTAATTCTAGGTTAAGGCTATTTCCAGGCAAGCTCAAGTCTCGATGGTCCGGACCCTTCACGGTGAGGAAGGTCTACCCTTTCGGAGCAGTGGACATTTCGGGCAATGACGGTCGAATCTTCAAGGTGAATGGTCAGCGTCTCAAGACGTACATTGCCGACAAAAATCATGACGAGCGCCTGAACTTGGACCTGCTCGAGCCTATCTCAGCAGAAACTTAGACGCAATAAGGTCAAGCTCGGGACCGTAAACAAGCGCTGCTTGGGAGGCAACCCAAGGGACAAAATTTTTGGTCTTTCTTTTCTTTTTTCTTTGATTTTGTGCTTTCATTTGTTTATATTTTATTTTTTTTTTTCTGTTCTCTCTCATGCGGTACGCTAGGTTTGTTAGTATTTTTGATATACAGGAATCGGAAGGATCAACCAGCAGCATAACAGAGTTGTCTGCCGCCCTGTAAGGGGACCCAGCGGCCCTGTAAAGGTCCCCTGCGGCCCTGTAAGGATGGCCTGCGGTCCTGTAAAGGTGTCCTGCGGCCATATCAGGATGGCCTGCGGCCCAGTAAGGTTGAAATGGAAGGTGGAGTCCTGCGGGACAGATAAGGAAAGCTGATGAAACAGAGTTGGAAGGGTTATTAACTTGCCTTATTTGCCTCCATCTGGTTCTATATTCTTACCCCACCTTCCCTCATTCTCTTTATCATAAATTTTCATTTTGCAACCAAAATTCTGCTTGTTTCTCCTTCTTTCCTTTTCCTGCCCAGCCTGCGCAGTAATAACCTGGTGGCAGACATCCATCAACCACCAGTTGGGTACCAACCAGAGGGTAATTTTCTACGTTTTAGCTGTTCCTAAGCCAAGCATCAAGATGCCTTGGAAAGCTACAGTTAGGAGGACCCCCCGCATGACTTCTGAGCCTATCAACGACGTTGACTTGACGATCACACTTGCGGAAATCAAGAGGGATATCCGTAAACAGAAGAAGAAGGCGACTCGAACTATAAACAAGTCTCCAACACAAGACGCTCGCCCAACTGCACCCCGACGAACACCCCGTATGAAAGTGGATCCTAAATGGTGGGGTCGTCCAATCGCGCAACCAAACTCTTGGCGTGTGGATGCTAGTTGGTGGGCAGAAACAAGGATACCTCCGAGCCCGTGGTGCCCATGGGCTGAACCGTATCTACGTTGAGGGAGTATCCCTTCCCCTTACCTTTTCTCTTACTTTACTTTCGAATTTGGGCACCGAGGATGGTGCAAAGGTAAGCATGGGGAGGGTAACATAAAAACTGTAAATAACTGTAAATATTCAATATTTGCTTCAACATTTGCATATTTTTTTTTTTTTGCATTTGCATATTTTCTTTCTTTTTTAGCATTTAGCATCTGCATATTTCTTTTTCCTTAGTTTCCCCTCATTTTTCCTTTCTTTTCCTCTTTTTCTCCTCTCTTCTTTCCCCTTACTTCCTCTCCCCTGCCTTTTTTCTCTCTCTCTCTTCTTACCCGAACCCCCTTCTTTCTTTCTTTCTCTCTTCTTCCCCTTCTCATTTTTCTTAAATTTTCTCTTCAATTTTTCAACCCTGCGCCGCCGTTGAAGTACCCTGCGCGCCGCACGAAGCTCCTGCGCCCCGGTCGACGGCCCTGCGCCACCGCTGGTCAGTTTGCAAACCACCTTCGAAGAGCAACAGCCAAGACCTCCCTGCGCCGCCGTTGAAGAACCCTGCGCCGCCGCTGGGTTTCTCTGCGTCTACCTTTGCTGCTGCTGTCAGAACCGAGGGCCAACACAGAGGCCATCCCCCTGCGCCGCCGTTTGATCACCCTGCGCCGCCGCTGGTACCCCTGCCTGCCGCTGGTTTGCTCAATTTTGGCAATTTCTGCTTCGATCCGGTGATTTCTTTCCTTAATCTTTATTTTATCCACGGATTGTTGTTTAGAACTGTAATTGGTGCTGTAATTGGGTAAATTGAACTGTGGTTGGTGGAAATTGGTCCAATTACTGTGTTTATTCTTTGATACCAGCCTCAGTACCAACCCAATTGTGTAAACCAACCATGCCACGCACACGGTCAGGTCGTGAGACCTCTCGGTCCCACCGTATGACACAAGAAGAAAGGAATTATGTCGACCATATTGAGCGTATCCGTGTTAAGTCGGTTATTTCTTCCCCCATTATTGATCTTTCTGTGGTTGATCAATTGGGTATCAATGAGGATTTTGATGTGTTGACTAGGCGTGTGGGTTTAGGACAGCGATTCTGGGATATCGCTCGTGACCATGTTGCTTTTACCGAGCTCACCCATGATTTCTTAGCTTCGGTCACTCTTTATGAGCCCGAAGATGATGAACCCTATATTAGTTTTCTTATGATGGGTGAGTATTATGAGGTCTACCTTAGTGTCATGAGGGGATGGTTTGGTTTCCCTGAACCTGAAACTGAATACATTGGTTATGGTCCTGAAACAGAGGAGGGAGAGCACCTGCCAACAGGTAGAGCTGATTTTTGGTACCGAATTACTGGGCAGGAGTTGGGTGCTTCTGCAACTAATGACCTTCGGGTCAATATGATTATTCACCCATCTCTCCGTTTCTTGTGCAGGACTCTATCATTTACTGTTTTCGCGCGCGGCGAGTCCTCCCTCCGGCCCACACATGATGATCTACGACTCCTCGCGACTATGCTGAGACACCGAAGAGATAGATTCAAGAGGCCCGATCTGATGATGCTGATGGTGCGACACTGGATATCCATCCGAGCTCACGGTAGGACCACCGGGCAGATTACCTGCGGGTCATATATTACCTGCATTGCCTCTTACCTGCAGGTTGACATTGAGACTAGACATCGGATTGCTCCTCCCATTACTGTGGACCTCGGGAAGCTCAGCGCCTATCAGTGGCTCACCATTACTCCTACTCCCGAGGGGCCGAGACTCACCTGGCGGACATCTCGTGGTTCTTTCACTCTTCCTCTTTCACATTCCCTCGATCCTTACAATGATAGGTCTTGGCGTATGGAGGAGTATGTATCCGATGAGGCTACGCCCACTTTCATCCATGTGCAGGTCCCGGCAGGTGCTTATGCAAGCCCATCCCACGTTTTCCATCATGCGGGACCCTCACATACATATTTTCCTGACCCGGATGAGCACCCACAGGGCATGCCCGGTGAGTTTGGGTGGCCACAGATGCACATTATGCTCACTGACATACGCACCGATCAGCGTTCCCACCACCAGACCCTACTTGAGGTGCAGAATCAGGGACGTACTACACATCGGACCCTTCTTGATATGCGTACTGACCAGCGGGCATACTCCTACTCCCTGCATGAGTTGACCACCAGAGTTGCTGACTTGGAGTTAGGAGCTGCAGCGAGAGAGGAGAGACATGAGAGGAGGAGGCGCAGGAGGGGTCCAGCTGACCATAGCACCTCGCAGGGATGAGATAGCACCGCCAGCAGCCCCGCTGGCATCTTCACTCAGGTTGTATCTGTTCCCTTTCTTTTATTTTCAGTATTTATGGAGCTGTGCATTGAGGGCAATGCATGGTTCAGCGTGGGGAGGGAGTTTGTACAAACCTGAGTGTTTATCTGTAGTTTAGTTGTTTGCATCATGCATATTTACTTGGGTATTTGCATTGTATATACAGAAAAAAAAAAAAAAAAATGGAAAAACCAACAAAACACAAAAAAATTAGTTGTACAAAGTTAGTTTTCTTTTGTTTCTTTCTTTAATTTCTTTTTGTTTGTTCCATCTTATGTGTGCACTTGGTGTTAGTGTTTTTGAATGTTTCAGGAAGAGAAAACAAGTTAATCTGTGAAATTGGGGCTCCAACTGCCTGTTTTTGGTTTTCCTGCGCCCCAGCAGGAGGTACCTGCGCCCAGCAGGAGGTACCTGCGACCAGCAGGGTGAACCAGAACCTCATACGACGTAGTGAGACCCCCAAACAGCACCTGTAGCATGACATGAAGTGCATGAAACCCTGGTAATTATTCCGAGAAGACCAAATTCAGGCAGTATTTCTATCTCTTTACCTTTTTCCAAGTTCATACCAAAGTCCGGTTTGTAATTGATTTGCTTGAGGACAAGCAAAGGTTTAAGCATGGGGAGATTTGATGTGTGTATTTCACACATATATTCTTTAGGGTAAAACCGGGTCTTTTGGTATAAACTTGAGCCTTATTGGTCCAAATAACTGCAATCAAGGGCATATTATTGCAATTGTTGTGTTGTGCCTCTATTCTGACTTGTAGGTTCATTTCCTTGACATTTGGAGCAGTTTCCTGCCTTATCTGGTATGTGTTGTTTAACCTTATCTGAATGGGGAAACCTTACCTTGGTGAAACTTACCAACACACACACCAACTGAGTGGAACAATGAGTGAAATGTGAGATCCACTAAATGCCTAAGGCACAAATCATTGGAGGGATGTGAGATTCCGCATATATGTGCACTGATACACATTTTCACCCACCTTAAATGAATTATCCAAGTTCCGCAAGAAAGGCAGGTGTTGTCCATTCCGACCTGCAATAATTAGAATGGACAGGGTTCGGTGCCTGTCCCTTACAGGTTCCATTGGGTCACAAGGGAACCCTGCCTTAGCTGCTAAATCCCTAGTGTTTGGTGTTATATCCAAGAAAAAGCACCCATGCCCAAAGAAGAGTTCACCTCGTGTGATCTTGGAGGGATTAGAACAAAAGACTACTCGTTGTGCCTGGCGCTTGCGTCAAAACAATGAGAATGGTGAAACTTACCTTACACACACCGAACACCAGTTGAGAGTGATCTTGAGAGTATAGTGAGTCTACCAAAGCACGCAAAGTGCCTAGCGGAGTGACTTGTGAGAATCCACAAAATCACGTACACATCCACTTCTCACTTCCAATCATTGAGAGTTAGGTAGATTCCATATATGGCTAGTTGCGAAGTGCCAGAAATGTCGTAACCTGGGTTGAGTTCATCTAACCTGGCAAAACAACTGATGAACATGGTTGCGGGATTGTCCTGGGTGCTCCCAAACAGTCGTCCCTTGGTTTGTACAGTTGACCAAGTAAAACCGACAACTGAAAGGTGCTTTGGAAGATGAATGACATGTGTAGCTGAGTTTTATGGCATGTTGGAGCTTTATTGGACCTTTGCATGCATGCACAGAGACTTAGAGCGAGATAGCACCTGATTTGGGCCAGTTTAACCTATCCTGCGCCCCAGTAAGTGTACCCAGCGGCCAGTTAACATTGCCTGCGCCCCAGCAGACCTTTCCTGCGCCCTGGAGGCTTACCTGCCATCTTGGAAGATATCTGCTGAGCCAGAAGACACCCCTGCGGCCTGTTGACCTTTCCTGCGCCCCAGCAGACAAGCCCTGCGCCCTGGAGACTAGCCTGCAACTTTAGAAGATGTTTGATGGATCAGAGGAGGTACCTGCGTCCTGCAAATACCCCCCTGCGCCCAGCAGGTAGTCCCTGCGGCCCAGTTATCACCTCCTGCGACCTGGAGAGTCTCCTGCAACCTTAGAAGACTTATGCTGGGCTAGAACTAAACCCTGCGGCCCGTTGATGGGACCTGCGGCCACGCAGGGACAGATATGGAAGGTCCCAGCCTCAGAACCGCCTCAGACCCTATAAAAGGAAGTTATTCCAGAGGCTTTAGGGTTCCTCTCTCGACTCTTCGGACGCCGTCTTGAAGCCAACAGACCTGGGAAGGCTGTTGGACATCATTTACCAAGGTTTCTTCGCGCCTAAGGAGGGATTCAAGGCCGGGAAGCATACCTTGCAGTGGAGAACGAAGTATTAAGGGTTTTATCGTATCTCTATTTATGAACTCTCTGTTTTATTTGCTTTCTTGTTGTATGAACATGAGATCTGAGTAGTTTACTTAGTTCTTAGGGTAGGATAATGATTGCATGGATGGATTGATGTATTAACTGAGTTATTTGTCGTGATTTTCATATTGAACTGCTTGATACTTGTCTTTTCTTATGTTTGCTTGCTTGTTGCTTGGTAACCCGTAGGTGAAGGCCAAACCTAGTGCGGTATTAATATTGAGTAACTATCAACTGAATATAGGAACTGTTTAGGTTGATTTGTTAGAGTCCGAGACAACCCGGAAGGGAATCTCGTGTTCAACCGGGAGGTTGAACTGACCTTAGAACGCGTTCAATTGATTTTAAGTACTCGGGAGAGAATTAAAGGTGTATTTGACTTGCTTGATCTGTTAAACAACCAACAAACGACAGTTGAGGGAGTTTAAGTTAGTCTTGTGTGTCAAACCACCAATCACAACACATAACATAACCCAGCAGAGGTCTCCTGCCCCTCAGCAGAAAAACCCTGCGGCCCTGTAGGAGGTCTTACAGACCCGCAGGTACCTCCTGCCAGGCCGCAGGAAACCAATCCTGAAGTAAAATCTGATCCTAAACCCTGGGAACCCTTATCCTATTGATTATTTGAGTTATTTACTTGCTTGTTTCTGTCTTCTTGCTTTAATTACTACTGTTTACTTATTGCTCATTTGTTTTGTTACCCAACTTAATTGCAAAACCCCCCAATTTATACCAAAACACCAAAAAGAGTTACTTGAACTTAAAGTAGGTTTAGAAGTAAGTCCCGTCTCTGTGGTTCGACCCTGATCTATAACTGACCGTCGATTGATGCGACGTAAAAGTGGGATTAGGAAAATATAAGTATTATTTGATAGACGATACACCACACACAATCTCTGACATCACACAGCGTTAATTTCTATTCTCAAGAATAGAAATTAGTCCTTCTAATGGTAGTTAGTTAGAGGGGTTGTTAAGGAGATTTTTGTCTTGTAGTGGGGGACGGTTAAGAAATTTTTTGAATGAATTAATAAGAAAAACCCATTAATTAGCTATTTAATGATTGAGTTAGTTAGGAAGACTTTTATGGTGGACATATAAGTGAGGCTGTTAGCAGCTCCCTTTTAAGTAAGTGTTCTGATTTTTTCAAAGTGACCTATTTTATATAAAAACATTGACTATTTTATTATTTTTTAAAACTACTTTCAAAAAATTCAAACACGTACTTAAAAAACTCTAAAAATAAATATTTTTTACTCCTATAAGATTTTCGCCAATTAAGGTATTAGTAAATTAAGTAACTTGTTAAGTATAGGAAATAGGAGAACAATTGGGGATGGAAAAACCATTAACTTTTGGGAGGACATTTGGTGGAAAAACTATCCCTTAAGAATACAATATTCATTAGTATATGAAAAGGTTAATAAGACAAATGTAACATTACAACAAGTATGGAATAATGGCAACATTAAGCTATATTTGAAAAGGGGAGTTAGTAGGGATATGAGGGTACAAAAAGAGCAATTAACAAACATAATAATTAATATAGATTTTGGGGATACAGAAGATTCTTCCATATGCAGTAAGTTCAATGTATAAATTTTTAATATTTGGAGGCATTAAAATTAATGAACATCATACGGTATGGGGGGTTAAAAATTCCATTAAAATTTAAATTATGTACATGGTTAGTTTTGGAAAATAAAATTTTTACAAGAGAAAATTTAATAAAAAGGGATGTGATGTAGATGGTAAAAAATTAGAGTAAATCTATTGTCCCCCTGATTTGTGTCCCCCTCTCACGTCCCCCCGCTATGCTATATAAAGAAATTAGAATTCTGATGGATTCAACGCTAACCATATGTTTACTTTCCATTTTCGTCAATTCAGTTTTATCTTCAAAATTTCTTTCCTATTCTTCTTTCTCCTTCTCTTCGGTTCTTTCTTTTCCCAAATTCCATTTATCGCTCTCCATCAAAGCCTCTAATGAGACAAAGAGGAAGGAGAGAGGGACTACAGTGGCTTCGTCACCGCATGGAGATCCTTGCTAGGGTTTGTTGAGGCGCAAGGAAACACCTCATTTCGTTGCTCTTCGTCTAGCCCTTGCATCCCTTGCCAGTACTCTGGATTTTTTTACCTTTCTCGATAAATTAATTTGTGTTATTTAGACGTAATTTTTTAACTGGTGCGTAGTTTATGGATTGTAGAATTTGTCTTGTAATAACATAGTTGATTAGATTGAAACTTGATTGAGATTTCGTAATTGGACCACAACGAATTTGGAATAGTGATTTAGTAGCTCAGATTGGGTGTCAATAGCATTCTTTTGAGTGCATTTGGTGATTTTTTTTTTGTTTCTTCGACATATTTGTTTTGCTTGTAAAAGTGACATCAGACACCTAGCAATAGTAGCAATTATTTGCATTCAATTCTTATTTTTTCTTATAATTGAGAATTGGTGTGGTTCCACAAGTATCTATATTGTGACATCAAGTCTTTATATTACAACAAGCAAATTTTTATATTTAAAAATGCAGCAAAACTGCTGTAAAATTGGAACATGCAAATTTTTATATTAGAGTAATCAAATCTCTATATTGTGATAACTAAATCTTTATATTACAACATGCAAGTCTTTATATTTATAAATGCAGCAACACTGCTGCAAAATTGGAATATTCAACTCTTTATATTATGGTTGGTTCTTCATTCATCAATATCACATTATAAGTTATATAATTACTTCAATATAGTTAGGTCTACTGTTCATCTCCATTTTTCTTCAAATATAAATACTTGGTACTGTAGTTATAAAGACTTGGTTTTCAAATATAAAAACTTGATACTTCAAATATAAAGTCTTTTTATTATTTACTTTATAATGCAAATCTTGACACCACAAAGCACATTAGATAAGATGCAATCATTCAAACCGTATTTTTTTAAGGAACAACTAGATCAGATTGTCTTATTACAACTTTCAAGTATTTATATTACAACTTTAAAATCTTTAAATTACTACTTCCAAGTCTTTACATTATAACCCTCAAGTCTTTATAATACGACAAACAAACTTTTATGTTGTTAGTGGTTTATATTTGGATTAATAAGACTTGTGTGAGGATCAATTTGAACTTGTTTGATAGGAATCAACTTGTTTATATTAGAAATTCATATTCTTTATATTACAATGCTGATGTCTTTATATTAGAATTCTCAAATCTTTATAATATGGAAAGCAAATTACTAACAACAGTGTGACAATAAATGCACCGAAAATTGCAATAAAAATGCAAAAAATGCAATAAAAATACAGGAAATGCAACAAAATGCAATGCAATTGTTATACAAAAACAAGAAAAAGCTAAAATTCAATACAATTGCAGCACAAATTCAACAATTGCAGAAAAATAGCTAAAATTCAATCAATGACAGATTTATTAATTAGCAGCATTAATTGTGAAGCTATTAATGGCGGAGCCATTAATGACAAATCACCAATGACTCTAAGGTTGGCGGAAGGAAAATACATAAAAAGATGTAATGATTAGATTTATTAATTGCTAAAATTATCATTAATAAATGAAGTTAGTTAAGGGGCTTCTAAGGAGGACAGATAAGTGGAGACTGTTAGCAGTTCCCAAAAAATTAACAGTAAAAAATTAACTTTAAAAGTTCTTTGCTATTGCATGGACGACCCTTAATTTTCGCCAATTAATATTTTCTTCAAATCACTTATGTGTTATAAAACATAAATATAATCTCCGTAATGTTTTAGACATGCTAAATAGATAATATGCATTACTATTGTTATGTTTATGATTGAATCGTAAACTTTTAAACTATACAATTTAAATTCGAATATAATTTCAAAATAAATAATGTCACGTGATCTCTCACCTGTTACAAAATCCTGCATAATTTTCAATCTACCTATACTGAACCGACAGACTGGTCCCAATATTCGACACAATGAAATGTTCCATCCCAAATCTAATAAAAACCTAGAATCCATCCAAACTAGGCCGAACTGTCCTAGCTAATATCAATAGTTTGTGTATAGTTGAGTAGAGTATTGACAAAATTTGAATGAGTTCGATTCGATTCGAAAAATTCGAGGCCGCGATTTAGTTCGACTTGATCTGAGGGCAAATTCGTGTTGATCCGTCAAAAAAAAAATCAGGGACTAAAGACTGTTATGGTCAAGATTTTTGGAAAAAATCCGACTCAAATCCAGCCCGAATCGACCCGACCCCACCCATCTTTAACCCTTTTTATTTTTGAAATTTTATTTCCGATTTTTGTAATTTTTTTCATTTTATTTTGATTTTTGGAGTATATATTTAAATGAATAAGATTTTTTTTCTTTTTTTTGAAGTTTATAATTTATTTTTTAATATTTCCTTTTATGTTTCAAAAAAATATTTGAATTATAAAATAAAATTAACATATTCTTTTTTATATTTTTTTATTTTAGATATTTTTTATATTTTTTCATTTTACTTTGATTTTTTATTTTTAGAATTTTTTGAAATAAAAAATCCGGCGCCAATCCGACCCGGATCCGTCTCAAATCCGCCGGTCCGCCGACCCATTGGCTTAAAACGGGTTGCGGCCGGCCTACAAAATTTGAATCCGTGAAAATCCGACTCGGCCAAGGCCAAGTGACCAACCCGTTGAACGACCAATTCATTGAACCGAGCGGGTTTGGACCGACCCGGCCCGGACCGGACCATTGACAAATCCCTATAGTTGAGCCGATTCTAAGCATTTGTACGTAGAAAAATATCTTGGCGATGCAACTAACGTGATGTTCGGAACGAACCGGGCCAGGTCACAAAGCCTTGCAACCAGGATTAGCGCTCCAGATAATCCGAAGCGCTTTGAAACAAAATTCTTTGTTGCATTTTTTTTTTTTTTTTGCAGAAGCCTGCATTTCGATCTGAATCATCGGATCAGCAATCATTGATTCTGATTTAATATAGAAACTCTCTTTGAATCACATCAATAAATTTCAATCTTTCGCCACTCGCCAAGACCGTCTATTTGCTGCTATTTTAAATGGTCGGGATGGAAGCTGGCATAGATCACGCATTCACGCGAGAGGATAACTGAGGTCTGAGGTCAGATGTGCAGTTGCGATTCACAAACATCACGCGAGAGCACAAACTGCACGGAGAGAGATTATTAAAAAAAAGGACACTGATGCAGTGCCTCGTATTTTGTCCTTCCAGTTTCTCCGTTGTCACTGACGCGTCGGGCTCATGCTTTGACTTTAGGAGGGCTCTCTTTTTTGGAACATCTAGAGGCAAAACACAGAACACCGTAGTTTTTTCCTTAAAAAAAATCCAATTTGAATTGTGTGGACGACCAAGAATTTCCTGCGGAACCTTTTTTTCTCTACAGAGAACGGAGCTTGATATGGACCCTCAGATTAAAAATCAACATTCGAACGTTAACCTTCTGATTTGATAAAAAAAATTATATTATTAATTTGAACTGTTGATTTTTAATCCAACTGTTCAAATAAAAAACTCCACATAGAGCGGAGAGTTTTTTTCGGCAGAGGATTTCGTTGCAGATTTTGAAACGATAGTCAATAGGAAAGCAAAAGATCATCACTGTCATTCACTGAGAATCAAGTCTAAACCAAAGATGTAGTTGTGGTCCATGGATCCAATTATCCAAAAAAGGTTCGCATTACATTGAGCCCATATCCGAAGATATCTTTGTTCAATTTTACCTAAAAAGGTCCTACAACAGATAAAACCCAAACGGCCCAAATATCCCAGTTCTTTAATTTCCGGAACAGAACTATCGCAAAATTCGAAGCGCTTAAATAATCCCACAAAAACCATCTAGGCGGACGAGAAGCGAGGCTAGGCTATAAAGCAAGAAGCGATGCAACTTTACAAGCATCTTTGCGCTTCGGGCAATGACGCAGCTAGTGAGGTCGTACCGAAGCGCGTCAATTGCTGGTTGAAAACTATTTCCAAACCCCCTCTTAGGCCACGGCTCGTCCGTGTGCCTCTGAGAATTTTTGCAAGGGCTCTCCCTCAGGATCGGGCCCTACATTACTTATTTCTTAAAATTTTTTGCATTTAATTCTCATCATTTAATTCGTAAGTTTGAACGCTTTTGAATATTTCCCATATATAGTTACAGAGTGTACGGTTTTTTTTTTTAAATTAAGGTTGTATTATACTGTCCGTGCAATCGTGCATAGCAACGAAGTAAATTATGTAGTAGAAAACAAAATTTAGTAAAGTAACTTTTTCGTGCGACTTTTTTCGTGAAGCGTCTAGCGGCGTCATGTGGCATGTAGCTGCGTCAAGCGGTGTCATGAGACGTGCAACGGCAGAGCTGCGTCATGCGACTTGTAGCGGAGTAGCGAAGCGACGTCATGTAGCATGTAGATTTGTCATCTGGCATCATTCGGTTTCATGCGACGTCATGAAGTGTCACGCGGCTGAGCGGTGTCATGCAGCTTACATCGGCGTTATGCGGCTTGGAGTGTGAAGCGTGAACCGCGAAGAGGCAGAGTGGCGTGCAGCAGCGTCATGCGACGTGAGGCATAAAGTGACTGAGCGTTGTCTTGGGACGTGTAGCGGCAAAGCGATGTCATGCAGATTGTAGCGGCAAAGCGCTGACGTGCGTCATGCGTCATGCACCAAGCGACATACGTCATGGGTCATCATGTGTCATCATGCGTCAAGCGACATGCGTGATGCGTGATGTGTGATGCGGCATGCATCATGAGTGATTTGTCATGTGTTGGGTGTAATACGTCATGCGTCCAGCGTCAAGCGTCATCATGCGTCAAGCGTCATGCGTCATCATGTGTGATGCAGCATGCGTCATGCGGCATGCGTCATGAGTCGTCATGCTTCTTGGTTCATGTGTCATCTGTCGTACGTCATCAATCGTCATGGATCATGCGGCATGGGTCATGCGTCATGCGAAGGTAAACACATACATTTTCTGGTTGCGAAATTTGCATAAGATTATTTCCGATTTCTTTGAGCGGATTTTCCGGAATTTGATCTCGCTTGATAAGGTTGTTGAAGCTCTCTCTAACGATTGCTTACGCCTCTTGTGCGTCATAGCGGTTTATCTTCGGTGAACGCACAAACATAGCTACCTGATACATGATATTGGATACTTAGCTAAATTTGAGAAGGTAAACACATACATTTTCTGGTTGCGAAATTTGCATAAGATTATTTCCGATTTCTTTGAGCGGATTTTCCGGAATTTGATCTCGCTTGATAAGGTTGTTTAAGCTCTCTCTAATGATTGCTTACGCCTATTATGCGTCATAGCGGTTTAGCTTGGGAGAACGCACAAAAATAGCACATGATACATGATACTGGATACTTAGCCAAATTTGAGAAGGTAACACATATATTTTCTGGTTGCTAAATTTGCATCAAATGATTTTCGATTTCTTTGAGCAGATTTTCTGGAATTTGATCTTGCTTGATAAGGTCATTGAAGCTCTTTCTAACGATTGTTTACACCTCTTATGCGTCACTACGATTTAGCCTGGGTGAACGCACAAACATAGCTACCTGATACATGATACTGGATACTTAGCCAAATTTGAGAAGGTAAACACATATATTTTCTGGTTGCGAAATTTGCATAAGATTATTTCCAATTTCTTTGAGCGGATTTTCCAGAATTTGATCTCGCTTGATAAGGTTGTTGAAGCTCTCTCTAACGATTGCTTGCACCTCTTGTGCGTCATAGCGGTTTAGCCTGGGTGAACGCACAAACATAGCTACCTGATACATGATACTGGATACTTAGCCAAATTTGAGAAGGTAAACACATACATTTTTTGGTTGCGAAATTTGCATAAGATTATTTTCGATTTCTTTGAGCGGATTTTGCGGAATTTGATCTTACTTGATAAGGTTGTTAAAGCTCTCTCTAACGATTGCTTACGCCTCTTGTGCATCATAGCGGTTTAGCTTGGGGGAACGCACAAACATAGCTACATGATACATGATACTGGGTACGTAGCCAAACTGTAATTATTCACGACGCATGCCGCATGATGTACGACGAATGACACATGAACCAAGAAGCATGACGAATGACGTACGATGAATGATGCATCACGCATGACAAATGACGCATGCCGCATGAAGCATCGATCTTACATAACGTATGTCGTCATGTCGCATGCCACAAGACGACGCAGGCCGCATTACTCATTACACATGATGACCCATGACGCATGCCGCATTACCTATGACGCATGACAAATGACGTACGACGAATTACACATGATGCATGACGTACCTTGTGAACACAACAACATTGTACATTTTATTTCTGCATCTTTTATAGAAGTTTATTTCATTTGAACTTCAAACATCTATTCACCTTTTAAATCAATACAGAGCATTGTCTTATTTCTTTCTATCACAACCTATTAATTTTACAAATAATACAGTACCAGCACCATAATAAGTAAAACAAGCAAAACAAGGATTAATTTAATAGTAAGAAAAATAAGCAAATATTTTTATCATTAATAAAAAGAAGCTTGAACACAATGAAAAAAATATTCAGCTGCCCTCAATTATGAGATCCTCCATGGCAAGTTGTGCAGTGTCCCGCCCAATTTCGCTGCTCCCTAGTTTATAAATATTATAATATTCAGATAACCAGAAAACATGAAAATGTCCAAAGCAAATATAATTGAATTAAAAGTTCACAGTAATTATATACCATTCGCTGATCAAGCAAGCCATCTTTAACTGGCTTCATAGTGACATCATAAATATTGCTTTTCCATACTTGCACCTCAGCCGATTTCTGTATTTCCTCGCCATATAGTGTGGTAAACAAAATGCTCTTTCTACAGGAGAAATTGGGATAATGTTACGGCACTATTCTAATTAGATCTGATGTTTATTAGTTATCACTAATATAGGACTTTTACTAAATGTTGGTTTGAAATTTATAACTGACAGCATGACCATATAGGTACCATTACAACCTACTTACCAAGTCCAACTAACACAGTAGATTGCACAAGAGACTGATTCTTTTCGATTCATAGTTCAAGAGGCTAATGCATGTACAATCGAGAGATTGGGATGCAATATTTACGTCAATTGCTAAACCGATGCTAATAGACAATTACTACATAGAGAAAGAAGAAGGGGTCAGAAAAATACATGCGTCGTGATATTACCACACTAACATTTAGGTATTATTACGATATAATTTGGGTATAATTATGTATGATATTACCACACTAACATAATCTTTACTACTATTTTCGTTCAAGGATTGTTTGGTCTATTTGAACTTTAATTATCCAAACAAAACTATAAGTTGAAAACCAAACTATCATAATTTTTAAACTGAGCCGAATGAAATAATCGAGACAACATAATTGTTTTCTTTGAACTTTATTGAGTTAATAATACTAAACGTTATTTCAACAATTCTACCTCAGATACCTTACCAGCATGTACTGGCATAACGACTGGTTTAAGGCCCTTGTGGTCTTTTGCATCATTAACAAATTTTGATGGATCCACGTTGTAGCTTTATTACCTGATACCTGAAATAATAATGAATTCATAAAAAATTTGCAGTCAAGAATCAATACAAAATATCAGATACCAGTATTTGATTATACATGAAATCATTGGTTTTTTCTGGAATCTGGCCGACTCAAAAACTTCTTCCAGAAGTTCCTCCGGCCCAGAATTGGATTAATCCTGCATCAACTACAGGGGAAAAATGCTAGCAGAAACAAGGACTTAGAGGAAGGAAGGACAGTATTACTGTAGCGTACAATATCTCAGTCCTTGAATACCAGATACACTTGCCTCTGAATCCTATCTAGAACTTTCATGTTGATGGTGATGGGATGGAACACTGTTCACTAATACCAGTTTGCCACCTAAAGAAAGGAAACTTACTTGATCATTAAGCTTAATTAAGTCAAAATCATGCAATTGACTACTGGTACTTTCATCAATAAGAACTAAAAACAAAAGAAATTAAATGAGATTCAGAATTTTGGGTGACTAACACATTTACGATTCCAAACTCACAATTCTTAAAAATTGTTTAGGTACCTCGACTTGGCGCGACAATGATTGGACATAGTTGATTATCTTGTCAGTGTGACAACTTTTCCTTTCACCTATCATTCATTTTATGCAAAGAAGAAAATTGTAAGCAAATAACAATCCAGACCCACTATGTTTCTTATATCAATAACACACTTGCCCTCATTTGACAAACTCGTGACATCCCAAATTCAAACTATTCATGTAATGTCAAAATAAGGAGAATGTTTTCTCGAACTACCACATAAATAAGAATTGAACATGCTTACATTATTCCAGCCATGTACATGGTCCTGCAAAGCTCCATCCTTTCACTTATTTTTTTTCTCTTCTGACTTATAACCACATATCAACCTCAACAAATAATAAACGAATATGGAGGAAAAAAAATGCAGGACAACAACTATACAGAAATTAAATAAGAGCAATACAAAATCTTTCACTATCTCATTCATTCTTATTTTCTCTATATGCCCTTCTTTTGGCTTCTTATAATTACTTCCAACTATTGAAGGTAAAGAGAAAATTATACATGCCAGAGAGATTACTGATACCAATTAGCGGAGGAAATCAATTACTGAGTTCATCAACGTAAGGTGAAGAAAATTGCTGTAGTTGGGTCTCACATTGGGACACAGGTAAATCGCAATTAACCATTCCAAATAAAGGGACTGATTTGTTAATGATGCAAATTTGAGCAAAAGGGCATGAAGGCGAGCGAAGGGAGATTGATGATGGGAGAGAGGGTGCTAGTCTGGGTTATGGTTAGGATAGAGAGAGATGCAATGACAACAGTGTGGAGGGTTTAGGTTTATGCAAAGAATTGAGCGACAGAGAGAGTAGGGTCTTGTGTAACAATTTGTATAACAAATCGCCTTTATCTTCCTGTCGCTGTGGCACAGAGAGAAATAGATAGAGGAGATGGAGAGAGCTGCGAAATGTCGCCAGTTTTGGCTAGGGTTTAGTTCTAGGAAATGGAGGGAGCTGCGGCATTTAACCGACATTTAGTTCTAGGATGGAGGGAGGAGCAAAAAACGATGTGATGGAGAAGAGAAAGGGAAATGGAAGAGAAATCGGAAGAGCGACATTTAACCGAGGTTAGCGAGCAGCAGTGTGGTCTTAGCGATATTTTTAAAATTGGTTTGAGAGGATATTTTCCTTCGTAAAAAAAGTGAGACTATGAATAAAAAGAGACCTTCATTTCTTAAGTGCATTATAAGATAGCATAGATATAGATAATGATCCTTCTATTATCTAATCTTGAATTATATGAAAAAGTGGGATGCCATGTAAAAATTATCTATGTTGACATTCTATATAAGCTCGCTTGTACTCAACTCAAAAAAATAATAAGCAATATGTTTTTTTTTCATAAACTATTCTCACTCTAAATTTCAACATAGTATCAATGCAAGTTGCTCGATTCAGAAAAAAATTCTCAAAATCAATGGCTGAGACATCTTCTTTCAAATTAACTATTGTCGAAGTCAAAGAGAGAGACAATCCCACTTAGTAACAAGTGGTGGCTCCGCCCTGCAACAAATTCAATGATAGAAACTTGGCTTCGTGCAAAGAAAGAATCAACCCTACCTGAAATAAAGAGTTGCTCAATGCAAAGAATACTATAGCAAGAGAAGGAATCTCAAATTGGATCAAAATTCTAATTTCATCCTAATCAAGCTTCAATTTACAACAACAACATTCACAGTCAACCTTTCATTATAGAAATCTCGAAACCTGACAATGGCGAGGAGAGAAAACTTATAGGAGGTCGGGCGCCCACTCGATGCAATCACTACAAAAGGATAAGTCACACGAGGGTTCGCTACTAGACTCTCAATTCTCATCTCATGTCATCACAAAAAGGGGGAGAGAACGAGAAAAGAGGTGAAGGCACTATGGAAAGTGAAATAGGGCATCCTCGAAAGGAGCAGAAGGAGAAGAGATAACTAGAGAAGTTAGATATACATGCACGACTCGGGAAGAGATGATTAATCTACTCGCAAAAAAACTGGCTCCAAAAATTTGATCAACTCAAGCAAAACCTCACCTCTGAGTGTAAATGTTCAGTTTCTCCTCCCTTTTTATTTTCAAATATAAAATCGAACCAAGGCCTTCTCGTTAATTCTAGAAAATGACAATTGTAAAGAGGACAAAGAGCATTGTAAAGAGGACAAGAGTCTTGCAAAGAGAGTCTGTTTTGAAAGACCTTAAAGTCTGTCAAACCTATGTCAAGTCTAAATTTTACATATGGTTTTAACTCATGTCTCAAGAGACCAATTGAAATAAATGTTTGACAATTAGACTTTCCATTGTTAATGCTCTAAATAATTATACCAAATGGGTCCTTGAGTCATGTGCAATGGATCATATGATGGCAACCTAGAGTTGTTGAGAAATTACTCTCCCATTAGAGATAATCAATTTTTCACCGTTGCTAACAATGAAGAGATTAGAATTAAAGGTTGGAGCATGATTAGTATCTTTGCTAAAAAATCTGCATGACGTTTTCTATGTTGAAGATTGTCCCGTCAAATTATTCTTTATTAGTAAACTCTCTAAGGATTTAAATTGTGAAATTATTTTTGAAAGGAAAATTGTTATTTTTCAATATTTATGCACCAAAGAAAACATTAGAGAAGGCATTCTTGAAAATGATCTTTATTTTTTAAATAACAACAAGTTTGCATTTAATAGTAGTAAGGATGAGAAATTGAGTAAACTTTGGCACAAAAGAATGAGTCATCCATATGATTAAATTTTGAAATCTATAATTGATTTTTCTAAATTAGATTATAGTAATTGTGAAGTTTTTAAGCTTGCTAAGCATACAAAATTCCTTTTTCTACTTCCAATTCTAAAAATAAATATTATTTTTAGCTTGTCCATTCGGATGTTTGGGGTCCCGCACCCATTACTTCCTATAATGATTTTAAATACTTTGTAACTTTTATTGACAATTTTTTCTAAAACTACTTGATTGTACTTAATGAAAAATAAAAGCAAAATATTTTCCTACTTTCAAGATATACAAATCTTGTTGAAAATCAATTTAACAAAAAAAATATTTAGAACGAACAATCAAATGAAATTTATAAACTGTAATTTCTCAAATTTGTTAAAACAAAAAGGAATAATACATGCTCCTCAACAAAACGGCGCGGACAAATGAAAAAAATAGCATTGATCAAGTTTTGTCAAATGAATTTGTTATACCTTGTTTTACTAACTTGGAAAGAAGAGAAATCCTTCTTGGAAATGACGTTGAGATAGGTAATCAAGAACTCCAAGAAACTAAACAGTCACCAGCTCAACCTGGACGATCTCCTTAATAAGTAGGATAATCACAGATGTAAGGTGAACAATCACATGTGCAATCTGAACAACCTTTTGCACAAGTTGGACAAACATTAGAACTAACCGAACAATCATAGATACAAACTGAACAATCTCTTGAAGAAAACGAGAAAGAGAAAATACAATTAAGAAGGACAAATTGACAACCTCAACCATCTACAAGACTAAAGGACTATGTGACATATTCAGTACAATATTCCATACAAGATTATATTTTTTATAACAATATTTCTCATGAAAACTATGCCTTCTTGAACTCTTTATGAAAAATCGAAGAGCCAACAAACTATGAGTTAGCAAAACTAAACCCAAAATGGTGTAAGGCAATGGTTGAAGAACTCCATGCTTTAGAAAAAAAAAATCAAACTTGAGAACTATGTACTCTACCGAAAAATAAAAAATCAGTTGGTTGTAAGTGGGTTTACAAGATTAAATACCATAGTGATGGTACTATAGAACAATATAAGTATAAGATAGTTGCCAAAGAATATACCCAACGTATGGTATTGATTATCATGAGACCTTTGCATTGGTTGCCAAAATGAATACCGTACAAATTCTTCTCTCCATTGCGATGAATAATTTTTAGAACCTTCACCAAATGGATGTTGAAAATGCCTTCATTTAAGGAATACTTGAAGAAGAAGTGTACATGACTTTTCCATCCGGTCATAAGAAGGAATGTATTCCTAACCTTGTTTGTAGGTAAAAAAAAAATCGATATATGGACTAAAGCAATCTTCAAGAGCATGATATGGCAAGTTTAATCACTTTTTATTATCTTGCAACTTCAAAATGAGTTTGGCTAATATATCCCTATTTAGTAAACATGATGCCAATGGTACTACCATGATTTTGGTTTATGTAGACGACACAATCATAATAGGCAACAACCAAGCAAAAATTGACCACATTTAGAAGAACCTTAAAGAAAAATTTGAAATTAAAGACTTGGGCAATTTAAAGTATTTTCTTGGAATAGAAATAATCCATTCTACTAAAGAGCTATTTATATGTAAAAGAAATATACTCTTGATTTGCTCAAGAAAACTTGTAAGATAGGTTGCAAATCGGCCACCACCCTAATAGATCCAAATGTAAAACTTAATCCCAAAGATGGTGAACCTCAAGAAGACATAAATCATTTTCAAAGATTAGTTGAAAAATTAATTTATTAACCGTAACAAGACTGAAATTATCTTTTTGATGAGTCAAGTAAGCAAATGCATGCATGCACTTATAACACCACAGCTAGATGTTATCAGTATAATTTTGAGATACCTAAAGGGTACTCCTGGAAAGGAAATTTGGATGGGGAAAAATGGTACTAATGATATATGTGGCTATTCCGATGCAGACTGGACCGGAAAAACTACGAGAAAAATGATCTTTTGCAACCCCCCTTTACGCCAGTTATATTAAAACCGAGTGTAGAAGCATCGGTCCCACCCTCTCGACTAATTCTCCATCGTTTTTTTTTTCTAATAACCGGTATGTAAAGCAAGACATTCACACTCGTTCTTTAGTAAATTTGGTGTAGAAATATCGTTGTTGAGCAGCAGATATCTACACCCTTCGTTTATTAATCACTTGATGTAGAAATATGTGGATTCTTTTGCAGCCCCTCATTTACACCCTTTATTAGAACTCCGGTGTAGAAAACTTAACAGTAAAAAAAGTAGAAGTCGATTAAAATATTATAAAAATTTTGTTTATAGATTATTTTGTTACCCTCCTTTTGTTTTTGTTTTTTGCTAATGTTTAGAACTTTGTACTTAGATTACTTTGTAGAGCGAGCGAGCCTGTTATATATATATGGACAAAAAATTTAAACAAAGATCAATTATAATCGTTGATTGTCATCAACAATTGTGCAATCGCACTATTTTTTCATCAATAATTAATGGTGTAATCAAATTAATTTTGATCCATATATACAACATAATTTGACTATTTTGTATAAGATTTTTGCTCTCTTGAAATGTAGAGAACAAAATCATTGGTTTTGTTTAATTAATTAATTTGCATATGCTATGAATTTGCAGCTAACATTAATTAATGACAAAAAGATGATTTATGAACACATTCAGTTATGTGGGCATAAATGATAGGATTGTTTTGTTGTACATGTGGTGTGTATATTTTGGCATTGTTTGTTGTTTTTACTTGGTTTCAAGTTGTTCTGTTATGTGTACTGTATTTTTTTTTGCATCAAGTTATTATTTTAGGATTATTTGTTGTTTTTCTCTGGCATCAAAGATTTCATAATGACTTGAAATGTTGGACATAAATTCATCATTCCACAATTGTGATATGTATACTTACAGGATGGATTTGATGTTGCCACTTACAAACACAGAGGATAAAATCTTGATGTGAAAAAAATGTTAAAAGGGGATAAAATCTTGATGTGGAAAAAATTGGGTCTTGGGGTTTGAACTCAGATCCTCACATTCCTAAGCATCTTAAACACAGTTTTGCTCACCTGTTGAGGCTTACAACTTTCCTATAAAGTTGTTGTCATTTTATTTAACATCCTCGAATGCATATACACATCCACGCCTCTTTTTAATTCTAATCTTGTCCAAGTTCCAAATGTCTCGTATATCTCTCTCCTCTTTTTTTTGTAAACCCTAACTTGTTATTTGATCTCTTAACTCTAGCTCGTTCCTTTCGAGCCACCTCTGGTACCTCCCACACTCGTTCTCTCTCTCCTCCCCACTGCATCAGGCATCTCTTCCTCCTACTGCTCCTTTTCTCAAACCTTGGTGTCGTTCGAGCATCGCATGTTTTAAGTTTGTCACGCTGGAGCCTGCTCCTTTTGCAGTCTATCTTTAAGGGTAAATAGTTTTTTTGTTTTGGTCATGATTCTCTCTTTTTTCAATTTCTCTTGATGCATTTGATTTAGGATTTGAGATTATTAAGGGAGAAATAGGGGTGCTGATTTGGGATTATTAATGGAGAAATAGGGTGCTAGCATAGCATGAAGTGCTATAGCCTACGTTACTCGATTTGTAGCGACTTAACAAGGCATGAAAGGAATTAAAAATGAAAGGAGACGATCCACTCTATCATGATATATTGCAAGATCAATGGAGGTTTGTTGTTATGTATCTTCTCTAGGCTTTTTGTATGAAGTCCTGAATATTTGTTATATTGGTCTAATTTTGATTGTTATATGCTATTTTTGTAGGTTTGTCAATAATTCATGTTCAAAGGTATGCACGTCCTTTCTTTTTTTATTTTCTTAGATGACATAAATGAAAATTTCTTTGTATATGCTAATTTTCACTGTCTCTTATGTTTTGGAAGAGAGTGACTATTCCTCCAATAAAAAATGACACAAGTCTTGTTATTTTTACACCCATGCCATTGCATTGAAGCGGTGCTGTCATTGCCAACATACAATTAAGGCACTATTATGTAAGTATATATAATTCAGTTTTTAATTGAAGCTTCTTCCATTCTCTAAGTTATCAAATTATATCAAGTATTTTAAGTTAGTTATTGTTCCTCTCTAGTGATTTAGCTGAATTGTGATTGTATTTGAGATTAAATTGAATGTGGGTTGAATTGGAGATTAAATTGATGCATCGTGATGGTATCTTGTATTAATTTCTGATGAAATCTTAATTTGTCAATATATTTGTGAATGATGGATAATTGTCTCTGATGAAGAAGGTGTTGGGGGTTTTGATGTTCAAACCCGTTGATTTAACTTAAGTGCAAAACGTAAAACAAAATTTTTTTTTCTAACTAAAGCCAATGATTTAAAGGGGTATGCCGAAAAAGACGATCCGACTTGAAACCGACTCGACCCGTCACCCAAAAAAGACAGACACGACCCGATCCGAAACCCGACCTGATTCGTCCGACCCGACCCATGACTCGAAAGTTGTCGACACATAACAATCCGAAATCCGACCCGACCTCATCCGATCCGACTATTGTAAACAGTCAAACTAATCCGACCCGACCGAAATCCGCCCGACTTACTCGACTTGCCACCCCTACCCAATCCCCATATCTGATTCAGCATACGCGGATAGGTGATGGACGGCTAGGTTGAAACGTGAATGGTTGTGGCGTACCAAGTTGGTGTGCCAAAAACTATACTCACGGGCAGATAAAAAAGCATCATCCACTGATAGTTGACCCCACTTAACACAAACTTACGTGTTATTCTGATGTGTCCGAAACCCATTGGTTCGGATACGCTTCCATTTACGAATTGTCACTCCAGCACTTCTCTCTGTGGGAATTTAATTTCTCTTCGTTTCTCCAAGGAAAAATAAAATTACTTCAGCAGCCTCTAATTAATAATTATTCCCTAGAACTAGAAGGTACGAATCTCTGATCCAAAGAATGCTCACCGGAATCTTTCTCTTGCTCCTCTCTGTTGCCTCTCCGGCGGCGGCTCTCTACTCGGCATCATCTCCAGTTGTCCAGCTCAACCCTTCCAACTTCAAATCAAAGGTACTACTAATCACCGAATCCTAGATCAACCATTTCCTTTAGCTTAGTTGACCAAGGGAAGTTTGCTTGGACAAATTTCGCTTTTGTAGGTTTTGAATTCGAATGGGGTTGTATTGGTCGAATTCTTCGCACCATGGTGTGGTCACTGTAAGGCGCTGACTCCTGTTTGGGAAAGAGCTGCCTCTGTTCTCAAAGGAGTGGTCACTATCGCAGCACTGGATGCCGACGCACACCAGGCCCTTGCTCAGGTTAGAATCCTGAATCTGAACTAGAAGTACTTAGCATTTTGTCCATCTGAATTTGGTGATATGATTAATTATGAGTCATTGAAAATGGTTACGGTGATATCTGATAACATAAGGTTTTAGCACCATGTTTTTTGCAGTTTCTATGACAAATGTGGTACCAACTTGTCCACATGTCCTGGTAATATTTGTGAACTGTTCATGTACTGAAAATTGCATGCAACAATTTTAGTTCCCTCAAAATTTCTAAAGCAATTTCCAAGGGAATGTATAATTCAAATGTAATTGTACCTGATGTTCTTATGTACATTTATTTTATAAATGTGTTCTTGCTCAGTTACAACTATTCAAAAGAATGTCCCATTTTATTATTTCTTTTTATTATACTCCGATTGGCTTTCATCTCTAGCTTACCCCAACTTGTTTGAGGCTAAAGGCCTTGTTGTTGTTGTTGTTTGAAGGAGAATATAAATTTTGAAATATATTTCGGGACCACGGATAAACTAAAGTAATAAAGCTAGCATTCATAGTATATCGATTTCTTATATTTGAATATTTGGAGGGTTTAACCATTTAAATTTCTTTCAGGAGTATGGAATTAGAGGATTTCCTACAATAAAAGTCTTTGTACCTGGCAAGCCCCCAATAGATTATCAAGGAGCCCGTGAAGCCAAGCCAATTGCTGAGTTTGCTCTCAAACAGGTTCTTTTCACAAGTCGTTTTCTTAAGTTGTACAATTGTTTGTTAGGTTCTTTGCAATTAAAACATTTTATTTTTTGCTATTTATATAACAAAATTTCCTATGATGTGTACAAATGATTCATAATTTTTAGTATGATAACCTCTTCAGCTATGCATCTGAAAAGATAATTATTTCCCTTAGCATACTTAGTTAAAATCATATTTCAAGAAGAATTGCTATTTGGATATTGAGTTCCTGTGTAATGTGAATTTATCTGGAGTTGAGATTAAAAAAAAATTCTCTGGAACTTCTGGTTTGGACATTATGTATTATGTGCAAACTTTATAAAACATCTAGGGGTTTAGAGAATGTTCAGGTTTAATAGCATGTGAAATATTGGGCTGTAATTTGTAAAATTCCTTTCGTATTTTGTTAAATAATTGTATATATGGAGAAGTGAGAACTATATTTTTGTGATATTGCGATACATAGGTCAAGGAACTACTAAAAGATAGGTTAGAAGGAAAGACGACTGGAGGTTCAAGTTCTAGTGATAAGTCTGAAACAAAGACTAGTGCTTCAGTAGCGCTAACTACTAGCAACTTCGATGATACTGTTATAAAAAGCAAGGATCTATGGATTGTTGAGTTCTTTGCACCCTGGTAAGTAGTTAGGTTAGCATGTTTTGGTTTTCTTGCTGAAATGCCATTCATAATGGGTTCATATTTGTGAGTACGATCTGCTAACTTCTACCTGCTTCCAAGATGCAACCAACATTCTAACAATTGTACCTTGATATTTTTGTGGTATACCAAACCAGCCAATAGAAGGATTTGGTTTTAAGTTTTGACATCTGTCTTATGTTAAATATCTGTATCTATGTCCAGTCAATGAGGATACAAATGTGATATTAGCAGTTTCATTTCGAATCCATTCCGTCTTCTCCCCTAGCAAGTGAGGTGTATACATGAAATGTCCGACATTTTGATGCAATTGACTCGTTGCCTCTTGTTATATGCAAAACATATAAGAAATGCTGGGTTGTTAATTTGGTGAAATGCTGAAGCTGAATCTTATCTGCAAAAAATGTTTTCTTTCATTTGGGTGGTTTTGTGTCTATTTAACGAATTAAGATGATACTAAGAAATGATTAAAAAACGTGGAGTTAAATACTATCCTCCTGATACATACAAGCAGGATAATTGCATTTGAAGATTTCTTAAAAGACTTTGCATATACCACCAAAGATAAAAAAGACTTATCACTGCATTTTCTTTTGTAATTTAGGTGTGGGCATTGCAAAAAGTTGGCTCCAGAATGGAAGAGAGCGTCAAATAATTTGAAAGGAAAGGTTAAACTTGGTCACGTCAACTGTGATGAAGAGAAGGTAAATTTATATTTCATTGAAGCGAATCAAGGGAACAAGTTCAGGGATTTTCCTATGAAAGCTCAAGCTATTACAAAGAACCTTGCAAAAGAGAAATATCTCATTCTTGTACTACTTTCTTGTGAAAGTTGCGACTCCATGTCTGTCCCATCTTCTTTGCTTCTGCTATTTGTGTCAAGTAAACAGTAAAGGAGGGAAATTGTAGTCACATTAAACTGGATAATGGATGGACACTAAAAGGGAATGGGTGTAGATCTGCATGCATTATGTCAACTTGTCAAGTATCCAAATAAACATATAGATCGGTCATATATTGCACTGACATAAAATAAGCATGTATCGCTCCCAGTTAAGATAAATAGCATGTATACCTTTATTTCCAAGTTCATATGTGGCATGCATCATCTACGACCTGACCTGTCATAATCTTAATTGCATTTGTGCACCAGTCATTGATGAGCAGGTTCAATGTACAAGGATTTCCTACTATTTTGGTCTTTGGTGCTGATAAGGAGAGTCCATTCCCCTATGAAGGTGCTCGTACTGCTGCAGGGATTGAGTCTTTTGCTTTAGGACAACTTGAAGCTAATGTGGGGCCTGCTGAAGTTATTGAGTTAACAAGCCTGGTATAATTCTCTTTTTTAGATGTTTAACTTATTAATAAGATTAAGTTGCTGCTTCTATCATTCTTGACTACTTCAACCACTGATTGCAGACTTGCAGTTAGTCATCAGTTATCAACTTCCGTTACTTTTTAAGGTGTTATATAGCAATATCTTGTATCTAGCACTGAAAGAGTTAGCAAACAAAAGATGGGAAAATAATGGAAGTAGTCCGAATTGGTTCAGCATGTATGATGCAGACTTTCGAAACAAAGTTGCCACCAAAGTGGACCAAAGAATACTTCTTTTGTTGGTTTCTTTCATTTAGTTGTTTCTTAAGAGGTAGTCTAGTTCATAGTTCATGCTGCTTGACCTGTATTTGAATTTAGATTCAATAACCTTAACAATGCTTATTGATCTAGCACTGAAAGAGTTAGCAAACAAAAGATGGGAAAATAATGGAAGTAGTCCGAATTGATTCAGCATGTATGATGCAGACTTTTGAAACAAAGTTGCCACCAAAGTGGACCAAAGAATACTTCTTTTGTTGGTTTCTTTCATTTAGTTGTTTCTTAAGAGGTAGTCTAGTTCATAGTTCATGCTGCTTGACCTGTATTTGAATTTAGATTCAATAACCTTAACAATGCTTATTGATCTAACAGTTTACTTTTTGTCTATGTTTATATAAATTGTTTGGTTGTTAGGATGTGATGGAAGAGAAGTGTGCATCTGCTGCCATCTGTTTTGTTTCATTCCTTCCTGACATCCTTGATTCCAAGGCTGACGGGAGAAATAGGTACCTTGAACATTTATTATCTGTTGCTGAGAAGTTCAAGAGGAGCCCTTACAGGTACATTTTTCATACACATGTTTGTCCAACTCTCATCTTATAATAATCTAAGAAGTTTAACAAAGTTTAACATTTTATTTATTTATTTAAGGGGGTGCATTTAATGTTGAAAAGATAGCAATTACACTAAATATTTAGTTTGAGCTGCACTAAAAGTGTAATATAGAAATTGGTTATCATCTCTAATACAAGTTTGTATCAGTTTTGTTTGGGCAGCTGCAGGAAAGCAAGCTGATCTTGAGAGCAAGGTAGGAGTTGGTGGCTATGGCTATCCAGCTATGGTAGCCCTAAATGTGAAGAAAGGTATCTATGCCCCACTTAAAAGTTCTTTCCAGAAGGATCCCATAATGTGAGTTGCTCTGTCTTCTAAAATTTTCTTTTTCTTTATTTTTTTACAACCTTTTTAGTTTTCACTGCTAGTTGGATAAGGGAGGGTAGGCTAGGTGTAGTTTCTTGAAAGAGAGGGAAAAACCACCAGGAGCTCAGTTAAAATTTCGTTGGTTTGTGTCCCCATCTTTTCATTCCCCTATGCCAAATGACAACCAAAATGGGGACGGAATTGCAGCTGGTAGATAAGAAGCATGAACTAGGTATTTTGGGATTCGTGATACTTGAGTGCAGCATGTATACACGTGAAACACTTAATAAGGATCTGGGAAAATCATCAAATTGAAAAATTGGCCTTGCTATTTTGATTGATAGTTTCTTGGATCAGGGTTTTCATTAACCAAGTCAGTGCGGATTTTCTTAATCTCAAGTAAAAAAAAAATGTGAAACAAGTTTCGGTGCAACTACCACCTAAACCTGATTGGCCAAGGTAAACATAGAATGGTCTATGCCACCAACACTAACAAGAAAAAAAAAAATTAGTGAGTTTGTGAAAGAGGCAGGACAAGGTGGCAAAGGAAACCTTCCTCTGGTGAGCACACCGACCATTACTCAAACAGAACCATGGGACGGGAAGGATGGAGAGG
>CAXKVX010004084.1:0-66812 GCA_964058865.1 Eleocharis quinqueflora
GGTGTGTGTAAAGAAGATTGCATTCTATCTTGTATTCAAATAATTATTAGTGAAGCGGATCATGCTTGTTACCGCAAGAAGCGGAGGTGTCAGAGACTCGGAGACGTAGGCACGGTCGAAGGATTATCGAACTCTGTTAATATATCAAGACTTTTCTTCTCTACTTCTTTCTAAGCTTTTCTTTACTTATCTTGCTTTAATTTTAATTGAATTGATTAGGAATAGATTTGTGATATTGCAATTGATTTAATTGCATAATTTGTATAATTAAGAAAATTACAAATTAGTCCCCATGTATCTAAAAATTATATTTAGCATTTAAAAGTATATCTCTAGAAGTATCAGATATATTAATCATATAACACGTACTTCAAAATTATTTTATTGACTTTGACTTCTCAATTACAACATTAGAAGCTCTCGCCAATTTTAATTAAAGAGGGATCATTTGATGATGGTTATTTTTTAATTTTTTTATAATAAAAAAATTTATTTGAAAATGAAAAAAATATAGGACTTATATCTTTGGATTATAAAAGTAAACCTCCAGCAAGAAAGAGATAAAAGAGCACTAGAAATAACCTACCAATCAAATGTTGTTCATTTTAATTATTTTTTATGATACATCAATGGCTTTTAATTTCAGACCATTAAATTTCAAGTTACTCAATATACTATGAAACATACAGTCATGTCATGAACATAATATACGCGTACATGATTTTAATTTTTAAAAGTTGTTAATTGTTGAAAGAAAAGAATTGTCTATTAATCCCTTCTCTAAAATTAACAAAAAATCACTGCAATTTAATATTTTAAGTTTTACAAAGGACAACATCACTGCAATTTAATATCTTAGCTTAAACAATAAGTTTTAATATATCATAAAAAGTTATATACCATAAAATTATTCAAAAGATATTGATTCAATTCAAAAAGGAGAAATATTTTTCCTCATATCAAAATCAGCGCACGACCACCACTGGTATATATGATTAAGGAAAGAGTTATTAATCTTTAATCTAACGATTCAAATTAACCTGCACAGAGTGAGTAGAGAAAAACTACGCAAGAGAATTTCCTTTCGGTTAAATGGCCTCTAGATCCGTCCCTGAATTCAATTGTTTGTCTTATTAACCATCATTAATTACCAAACAACTTCATCAATATGCCAGCACAATGTTAGATTGTCATTGCGTGATATTTTCATTCTTTTATAAAGTAGTTCAGATCTAGTTAAGTATGTTTATAAACAGGAGGGTTTTTTTTCCCTTAAGTTATTGCATTTCGTTTAACACAGTTTCTATTTATTTATTTTTTCAATTAACTCTATGAACTATTGAGTTTGGATGAATATGTGTCACGAACTTTTTCTTGGTTCAGTTTATTCTATATTAATATAACATTATTTTTTTGTTTAAATTAGCCAAGATGACATATGTATCAATTAATTTAATTCACCTATATATATAATATAGAGATAGGCTAAAGTACTTTATAAAGCACGAAATGACATAAACTTTAGACTCATATTGCACGATACAAAGAGTAAATTTAACTCTTAAATAAATATAGTTTTCTTGTCTATATATACTAATCAAATGGTTGTTGTGTTATTTTTATTTCTTCTCATTAATATGATTTGTGTTTAATGTATCTAAAAGTCAATTTAACTCTTAAATAAATATACTTTTCTTGTGACATTTAACTCTGAATTGAATCTATCTTTCTTTCTTCCTTTATAATGAAATATAGTACAATTAAAGCATTTCAGTGATTGTATATATGTTCGCAACTACTCTTCTCATTCACCAATCACCACCATGTTTTGGTTGGAATGAGATCTTCTACCGCGCAGCACAAACACTGTGCGTGTTGCGCGGTAAATCTCAGCCTTTGATTTGCATCGAGATTCGTACAAGTTAAACTTTATAATGTCACTCCCTGAATCAAATATGGACTGTCCGTAGCCTACAACGCAGAGAATCTTGAACGTTCGTTACTACTGCGCGACAGAGAATCCGCTTCGATTTTAGTCTGATCATGCATTGTTTCCAGACCTCCTGTTTAGAATTGATGGATTAATTGCACCAGTTGCTTTTTAGATATAATAGCAAACAAATGATTTAACATCTAACAGAAATAGTCGCCTCCTTGTTTTAATTAAGGACTCAAATAATAAGCATATAATAATTAATACATAAGCATGATATCAATAAGTGACACTGACAAGGACCATAATTAATTTCTGCACTAAAGGCAATCATTTATGGTTAGGATTCATTAATTTAAACAGATTGAACCTCACTATTTTCAAATAATTACTTTAGAAATTTCTGAGATTCAACGTTTCAAATGTGATGTACTTTATACTTATATCATGCATGTAAAAAAATAATGAAACTTTGTGGTGCATGTTTTATTATTCATCAGATTATTTGCAACTGAAACATTCTACATTGAACATATTTCCAAAGAATGATAAAATCATTAATTAATTGCAGAAAAATTTGTACACAACTAATCTATAAGGATAGCAACACACCAATAATGTTTTATTTCATTTGATAGGTACCTTCAAGACTCAAATTTGTTATCTAATCTAATCTAATATACTAATGGCGCGATATGGTCGCCACGGATCATTTCCACAGTAGTATAAACAGTGTTTTTACTGTTCATGCTACAGTAAAATAACTGTAAATTATATTTTTAAAACTTTTCTCCACAATTTTTTCCCTATTTTATATTTTTATTTAAATAATTTATTATAATTTTATTATTTCAATTCAAAATTTAAAAATTTAATTTTTTCGCGCGATACCGCCGTAATATTTTAGGCGTATGGGTATGTATGACTCTGTCAGAGAGACTTTAAAAGGCACACATTTGTAATTTGTCTTCTTCTTTACAATGATGTATGCTCATAAATGATTATAAGAAATTCGTTTTTTCTTTGTAAAAGAAGACCTTATCCTTTTAGCTTTCAGACAATATGGTATGGAGTTCTGTATTAATTTGACAGTTTGAGCTATCTCTATTCTCTATTGTGAAATTTCAAGGCTTTCTATGAGAATGAGACCCACTTAATTAATATTCTGTTATTGCATTCAAATTTAGAGAGGTTGCTTGACCTATATATGAAATCATAACTTCTTTTTTCTATTTCTTCTCTATTTATTGTTTTTTTTTTTTTACTTCTCTTAAATAAAAAATACATATTTTATTTCTACTAACCTAACCTAACATTATTTCTCCATTTATTTATTTTGTTTGTTTTGTCGCTCATCGGTTTGATCGCAATTCCTCGACCAAATTTTCACCACGGTTCACCAACCATAACCAACATGATGTACTGTCTATTGCATGTATCAACTTTCTCTTTTGACAGAACAAAAAAGAAAAAAAAATTTCATTTATTTATATACTTTATGAACATTAATGTGTGTTTTTTTAGATTATATTATCAATTTGCTTTAGATAATTCGTCTAAAATCGAATTCGATAATAATAAGTACTTAACTACTCCTTTTACTCATCTCTACTCACATACATTTATTTATGACGTCATTTACTCCTAATTGGTTGTTGGGGTCATCGTAGAAATTTAAGGCTAAAATTAATTAATAAAAAATATGATTCTAAAGCTAGAATTTCATATTACTATCGCATTTGGGATAAATTTAAAATTATTATCTAATGACATCTTTGTGATTTTTAAAAAAGGCTGAGAAAAATTAAAAATTAAAAATCATAATTATAACTTCGTAAATATTTAAACTTTTTTGTTGCCTTTTGTTTCATTTATGTTATATTTTTATTATGTTTTCTATCATGAATGTCTATGCTAAATTATTTTATTTTATTTTTTGTCATTTTTTATTTATGGACAATTAAAATTATTATTCGTATAACTCGCATAATATGAAAAAAAACAGTATCTGTAAAAAAAACAGATGTGTTGGATTGGTTTTGGGTGTGGGCAAATTAAATTGTTTTTAAACTGGTACAATCGAATTCAATTAAAATTTTGATAAAAATCATTGATCACTTGTTGTAGACTCCTACCAGCGATTTCAAATTTCTAAAAAATATTTATTTTAAGTAATAGATACTGGAACTAACGGACGAGCTCTATTATAAAAAAAATTATTTAATGCAACTTTTTGTTAACTTAATTTGCAGAAATCTTATAACAATAATTAAAATAGCCGTTGTAAATAACCAGAACCAAAAAATATGTTTATAGACTGAGTTACAGACACAATTTTCAAACTAGAAATGAGTAGTTTTTAAACGCTGATACTGTAGTAGCATTGTAGTAGTTATTGTGCGGACAGCGGTGAAAATTTATAAGGCTGATCATTTCTAATTACTGCATCATTGCTGTGAAATATTAGTTCTATATCTTATTTCATTTTGAATGGTTTTGGAAATTTTACAAATTTGTTATACCTTGTTAATTATTATCCCTATTAACCATAAACTAAGTTTTGGGAAGTACATCTGGTTTTTGTCCTGATCAAAGACCTTCTCAGTTTATTTTTGCATACACTATGTCATCCATGCTTATTACAACGTGCAACCAGAAACTATAGCAATGGTTTGTTAATCCTTGTCATTTTCTGGTACTTCCCCATGTACATTTTATGCATTTGCTTTATCTGATCAATATTCTGGATTTGGGAAGTAATTGTCACAACACTTCTTGAAGTGAAGCTGTGGAAATTATTAACTTAATTCGGATTTCAGCATATTGGGTTTACACATAAATCTTTCAATATGTTGGTTCCATTTATATAAGTAAAAAATTGGTGTTTTATGCCTTGATTTCACTTCATCAAATAAATCAGGGTTAATTCAGGCTTGTTTGGGGCTAATTTGCATGAAATGAAGGCAGTCCATACCACAGATGTTTAACAATTAACAATAATTCCAGATTCTGAAGGAGAACAAGGATAAGAATTAAGAAGGATGCTGAGTTCAATGAAAGGTTCAAAAACCGTAAGGCCTTCATTGAATTTTGTTTTCTTGTTATATTTATCATCCAGTTGGCTGACCTGTACATATGCTGATATGATATCCTGGTTCTTTTAAATATATATATCAGGACCTCCAAAGGCTCTTGATGAAGGCGAAACTGAATTTCTCGATAAACTTAAAGAGGTGTTACTCCTTTTTGTTCCGACTTATTCGATTTGGAAACATCCAACAAAAGAAATTAGTATTGTAGTCCTTGAATAAATTAATTTGGAAATATATCTTAACCATATGTTTTTAACCTGTACTAAGTGTTGCTTTATATGTGTGCAGTCAAAGAGGGAATATGAGAAACAAGTTGCAGATGAAGATGCTGAACAGCTTAGAAACTTGCAAGTTAGTTTAGTTTACAGAAAGTGCTATTTTGATTTTCTGGAATTTCAAAGGAACAGTACTCTTGAATGCAATATCTCTAATATTATATTACTAGCAGCAGCTTCTGGTTTTCAATTATCATAAGCCGCTTAAATGTTACTTTCGTCAAATTGAAAAGACTGCAGTTTTTCTCCTGGCACGATATTCTGAAGCTCAAAAGAGTTGTCTTGGTTGCTCGTAGATATCGGTACTGCATTCGTACCACAAGATTATTTTTTCCTTCTAAAAAATGTGTTTCTCTATTGTCAGAGTATGCACTGAAAGTGTCTGCTTTATTTTGTATGTAGTATTTACTACAACAATTCATTAGAAATTGGTCAAGGCCTGTACCATTTGGGCTAGTTTTGCTATGCACGCAACATCTCTTCCTCTTACACTTGTTCCCTTTTCTTTTCGGTTCTTTTTGAAAATTTCTTTGTGAAAATTTCAGGAAGCATTGCTTGCTCAAGCATCAATTGTACAGGAAGTAAAAGAAACTGTCCCACCAAAAGAAGATAGACCAGCCACAGTGAATAGACCCTCTCCATCAAATCCAGTAAATGTAATTATTTCTGTAAAACCTCAAGCTAAGAAAACAAAGACAACTGCTGATGAGACCGAAAAATGTTCATGAGAAAGATAATAATCCTAATAGTAAAAGTTGTAATACAAGTGGCGTGCTTGGAGCTTTGGTCTCTTACAGTGATGAGAGAGATGATGATACCTAACATTCTTTATGTTCTTATTTTTGGTCATAGAACTTTTCAACTGGAGAAACCTTGGAACTGTGTTGCAAAATGCTCTCCTCCCTGGTGTATAGGTTTTATTTTTTGGTTGTTTGTTGACAATTGAGGATTTTGTAGTTAAATTAGCTTAACATGTTCTTCAAAAGTTTTTCTTTGGACTCACTTCAATTTTTTTTCTTTCGAGACTTCCTCTCTCTCTCCTTTATTCTTGTATTCCAGCTCCACTTTGGGATACCGGAAGAGAGCTATTATGTGCTCTTCTCTTCCTTCTAATTTGTGTTTGGCTGCTATTTTGAGAAGAATAGTAATGCTAATCGGAATAGTACGTGTGCCAAATTAGAATAGAGAATTAGAGATTAACATTTAGTAATTCCAATAGGAAAAATACAAGTCACAAAACAAACCAATTAAAGCTTGACTTCAAAGAGAAAATTGAATACCACTTGGTGGTACATTGTAGTCAAAAGGTACATGCACTACGCCTAACAGTTTCTCAAATGGGTACTTGTAAACTAATACGATGTAAACATTGCGCCAACATTTCCATATATACTGGTTGCGAATTTGCGATACCTGTGACATTGCCATCTTTTTTTAATGAGATATGGAAAGTGGCTGTATCTTTTGCTTGACTAAATAAAAATGTGGCTTGTATCTAGCTAACTTGTCACGAGAAAACAGTTATTAAATGGCTCCAAGAATTGACAGATCCCTTGTTATGTATGTACACTAAATTTATATCGTTTAGGAAAGTAGCCACGTACTCTTGATTTACTGGAAATATTATTGTTAATTAATTTTATACAGATGCCATGACAGGATAGTGTAATGGCTTATGGCTTTCAATAATAATTGTGCGGAATCTAAAGCATTGATTAAACCCCATTTAAATATGCTTTCAACGTGACAGCCCGACTGATCTGATATCTCGCTTTTGCATAATGTGAAAATAGATACTTAAAGAAAGAGACAAGTTTGTTTTGTTTCTCATTTTTTCCCCCTCCATGATGAATATTGATGATATCATGATGGCAATGGTACACACTAACACCAGTACTGTTTGACAAAATCTTGAATTTTGAGACAGACATTTCAGTACAAATGTGATTGAAAATGTGCCACAATACTGAGATGGACATCTCAACATAAACTTGATTAATTAAAAATGTGCCAGTACAATTCTGACCCGGACATTTCCATGTAAATTTATGAAAAACGTGCCTTGTCAGACATTTAATTCGGTTTTGTCTGTAGTGTGATTTGTGATAGTCGTGGAGCTATGATTTTCCATATATTCTATGATAAGTAAGATTTTTAACAAGACCGTATTACCGTAAATGTAATACACTATAGATATATAGTATTATAGTCATATAGGTATTCATTTCTATAATATATGTACATACGACGTGAAATTCGGGCTTAGTTCGAAAAAGGTTGTGCAGCCCGTTAATGGTGGTTTTTTTTCTCTGTCAAACAATTGATATATTTTGGGCCTTGACATGTCATGTATAATATGTTGCCGGAATCGTATTCTCTGCGAATTTTTTTCTTCGCTCTATGAGAAATTCGATCTGAACCGTCAGATTAAAGATCAAAGTTCGATTGTCTCCATATGATTCAAAGAGGTTTTTGATATTATTAACTAGATTGTTGATCTTTAATCCAACAGTTCAGATGAGAAGTTCTCCTCTCTTCTCTGTGGAAAAAAGCTCTGCAGAGTATTTTGATTCTATGTTGTCCTTGTTCCTCCTCTACGTCTCCTCTACTGACAATCGGAATATGAAAAAGTTTCAGCCAATCCGTCAAATTCGGACCGCTCCGATCCGTTCGTGACCCACTCTGTGCCAAGGATTGCAGCTACCCGGGAAAAAAGTTCGACCTAACTCAAACCATGCTAACTTGTAATCCATACAACTCGTAACCCATCTAAATCCGCGATTCAGATCGTTCCGGACCAGACCATTTTCAATTCACTAACTACATATTACTTATTTAACAGAAATTTTATGAAATTTCATATTATCAACCAGAAACAAAAGAGTAATATGCAAAATTTGCAATGTATGGACATTTTTAAGTATATATAAGAGATGCAAATCATAAGCGTGTAGAAACAATTTCCCCATTTTTTTAAATTGTATTTTTGTTTTTGGCAGAAGTCTTTATCTGTTTATTGAAATGTTGGTTTGCAATCGCCAACCGATCTTTAACCTATAATAACTATAAGCATTCACTTCTAGTGTTGGCATCACTCATTAATACACCATCCAGTCTTAACAAAAAAAAGAAAGAAAAAGAAAAAGAAAACATACCATCATTTACATAATTACCTAGATGAACTTGCCGTACACTTCCAGCTCCTCTATATTGGAATCAACAAATTATGTACGTACTTCATCATATTTGAAATGCAAACACAAAATATGCATGCATATGCCAATTTATCATAAAAATTTCGTGTGCGGATTTATGAATAGCGAATCAATAACAAAATCTTGCTTAGACCACCAACTCAGATAAATGAATAGAATAGGGGCAACAGGTTATTTGTTGATCTTTAATCGAACGATTCAGATTAAAGCGCGCAGAGAGAGCACAAAAAAGTACCCGCAGAGGACACGATTTTGGGGCAACAGACGTAAAAAAAACAATGCTTATTTTGTACAAAATAAATGTCAAAATCAGATGAAAACAACTTATATGTTAAGTATGAATGTATTTCGAATATAAATAAGAGTTTCTAATAGTATTTCTTGTTGTTGTAAAATTCTGTATCTGTTTAGTAGTGATATGTAGTTTCTTTTTTCTTAAAAAAAATCTAGAAAATTCACATCCACTTCCAATTTTAACACTAACAAACCCATCATTTACAGACTCAATTTGCATCAATTAATTATGACTTATATTCATCACATATAAATAGTATGACCATGTAAGTATTTTCTTTTCATAAATAGTGAATTAATAACAACATCTTACTTAGACCAACAACTCAACCAACCAAACCTTCTTTCTCTATTTTTTGTTTAAGCAGCAGTACACCGTGACAGAGCAACACCAACACCAACACCAAATAGTTAGTACAATGATCCATTTATATATAAAAAAAAAAAGTACAGTGATCCTAGGCCGTAGTACTAAATGCCACAAGTACACTTTGAAAACATCTCCAGTACCTATCAAATTGAGTCTTCTTTTTCTTTCAATCTTCATCCTTTTAATCAATACATCATATTCCCCTATTGTTTCTGGTCGTCATATTTTGTGCGTAAAATACTACACATCATAAAAAGATTATATTTTATTGAGAACTGGCAAATTGGATTTGTAATAAACACTCTTGTTGTCACCAGCAATCTGTAACTGGAGAGGAATAAATAATCCCTTAGCTAAGCAATCCAGTCAAAAATTCTATTGTACTCCCACTCCTAGGCAGTACTAACCTTAGCGAAAGAGAAAAATTCAACAACTAACAGAGCATGAACATGTAGTACAGATTCAAGAAAAAAAATTGTACGAGCATATATATATATAGATCTAATACGAAGACATTGCAATCGCAATCGCATTCATCACAACTCATTCCAAAAGCTTTATAATTGAGAGGTATTTATATATATTTTTTGCTCCCAAATTCGAAACGATGCATATTTTATCTATCTCACCATAAACAATTTTTATTATTTTGCATTGAGAAACGGTGTGTGCGTATTACAGAGAGAGGGAATGGAGATAACAAGCTAAGACAGGGAGGAGGCCGAGCATGGGACGTGGCAATCAACAGTTACATGAACGTGGCAGAGTGATATTGGTCAGAAAATGAGATGGAGAGATTAGTTAGTTTGAATGGTGTTGATGCCCCTTTCCATGCACTGCCTCTTCCCTGGCTTCTTCTTTTTCTCTTGCTCTCTCTTTCTGTGTGTGCACGGCTGCATGCCGGTTAATTTCGTATTTGGTGCCGTGCAGCATGGTGCAGCTAGCGCACCGATCGACCGATGAACTGCAGAGGAGTATTTGAGATTTGGAGGATTGAATCTGAAAGCAACAAGGCACAATCGAACGGTTGTCTCTTTCTTTGATACCTAACTACTGTTTTTAGTATTAAAAAGAAACTTCTGCTTTGTTTATCATGAGAAGATTGAGATGTATTCGAAAGTTTTCTCTTGCCTTGCAATTATAAAGGAAAAGAAACGAAAAAGACAACATTGAATGCATCAACAATCAATGCATTATGTTTAATTAATTCTATTATATATAGTCAATAAGCTGATAAATGAATTTGCCTTGCGTATATCTGATAATTAATGTTTCATCTATGCGGTCAAGCAACAATTTTACAGGCTTCAGGTTCCATCTTAATTGAACAGAAGAACAGAGGTGCTAGCATTTACTATATAATCTTATCTTATGTAAAACATGAAAGCAATGTGTTATGTGTAGACTTCTGTTCCAAGCCGGGCTTTGGGCTCACTGGATAGACCATTGAAGAAATAGACCCCAAAAAGAAACCATAAGCTACATATTATATTATTGGGCTCATTTTGAGGCTTTGTTTTTTTGGGCCGAATTTATGTTTCTGAGATTGCAGGGGTATGTAAATCCAAAGGGAAAATGTATATTTATTGGGAAAATTTTGGGTACACCAAAAAATAGATGTATTAGGTACTTCATGTTATTTCGGATCATTAAATACATCAATATCTGCACTATAAATTAGAATCGAACAGTCCGAAGTGACTTCGAGTATTCAATGTACCTATCTTCGATGTATCTAAGTTTTTCTCATATTTATTTGATATAAGTGATAACAACGTTATTTGATAAATTTTACAAGACTGGTTTTGTGTTATGATTTATGAAGCAATATCAATTTGAACTGTATTGTTATTGATGACAACCAACAATTGTAATTAGTTGTAATTGGTTCTAACAATATTTTTGTCGAAAATTTTGATCAATAGTAGATTTTTTTTGTAATAGTACTTAAATCAATTCAATTAACTTTTGAAATGAGAAATTTGGTTTGTATACTTGTATATATTATAGCTCATCTCTATGAAATGTAATACAATTTTTTATTTTTGTTTTAAAATATGTAAGAAACTAAATTCAGATTATTGAAAAGTTCTTATCATGTAAACAATGCTTTCAAAACTACCGCATCCTTTTTTATTGCAAAGTTGATTGAAAATCTCTGTTTTCGACATTTTATTTTATACCTATCAGATCGGAAATAATTTTAATATTAAAAAAACACGGAAAATTGTAACAATATGGATAGATAAATATTACATATATCATTCAACTCTTCTTTATTTCATATTACTCATCAACTCTCTTTTTTTAATTAAATCACTATTTTTAATAGAGGCAAGTATCCGCACTCAATTTTTTGAAGTGTTCAATTATTTACACATGAATTGCTGGAACTTGAACTTGCGATTCTAGCGATAACGACAATGTCACTGACCATTCGTGCAGAACACCACATTCTATTCATCAACTCTATTTTACTAATCCTTCATCTCTTTCAAATCCTTTCATCTTATTTAATCCATTAACTCTTCAAAATATATCTTGAATAGTCTTTAGCTCTTAAAAATCCTTTATATTTACCCAACAATTCTTATAATTCTTGGACTCCTTAAATTCCATATATTTTTTCATAAAATTAAAGATTGATATAATAATACTCTAATAAATATATTTAGGGTAGGTCTTCTATGGAAAGGAATTTCAAGGGGCCATCGTTAATGGGAGGCTCTTTTTGTTAATCTCGATGAGAATTAATTAGAAGAGCGGAACTCTTAAGATCATACAAGCAGTTGGATCTTCCAAAATTAACGACTAATATCGGTTCATGTCAATTACAGAATTTGCCTTATATATATATATATATATATATATATATAGAATTAGGCTACGGTGCTTGGCCAAGCACCGCTGCCTCTGTGCTTGATAATCCTGACTATTCGATTTTTATCAAGATTAGTGCTATGATAGGTCGCTAATGGAGTCGGATTAATAAAATGGAGGCCTCCATTAATTTTACGATCCCTTCCTTCCCCAAAAGTCGTTCTCTCTCCTAGCGCTCTCTCCGTCTCTTCGACCCAGACTCGACGCAGTCGAGAACCCTAGACGCCGTCATTGGAGCTCTCCTCCTATATTGTAGATCCCTCTCCTCTATTTCGTGTTTGCTACCACTCGACACAGAGATTGCAGATCCCTCTCCTCCTGTATTCAGGTTTTTTTCTTTTGAAAACCCTAGGAGTGTATTCAGGTTTCGTATTGATCAGTTAGGTCCATATGAAAGTAATATGAAATTGTGTTTTGCTTATCTTTTCTTTTTCTCATTGTCTTAAATTTGTGTCAATTTGATTCTGCCTTGCACGACCTTGATTAGTTGCTTGTCTAGGTCTACATTAGGCAGAGGTAAAGGCATAATTAGTTGGTACTTGGTAGGAAAATCGAACTTTCAATTTTGACCTGATACTCTGATAGCAGCACCGTACCAGTACTTGAGACTTGGAGATGGATTCCCACTCCATAATGTGTGTCATTTGAGAACCCTATGAGTGTATTAAGGTTCATTTGAGAACCCTACTTATCGTTCTTTGCTATATAGTTAGCTAAGTCCGAATTTCCTATGATAGAAGAGTGTGCAAAAATTGTAAAGCCTATTGCATATCTTGATCCTCCCCCATCTCAATGCAAGGGAAGACCGAAAAGGATCGGAAGGTTTGAACCTACCAACGAGTTCAATGCAAAACAAAGAAGGACTTGCAGCTACTGTCACACCAAAGAGGCTCATAATATCAGAACTTGCCCCAAGGTTTGTTACTTTTATCTATTGTGGTTCTGGATTACTATTTCTGTGTTTGTTAATGAATGCCTTTATAAATCTTACTTTCAGCGCAAAAGAGACCTTTCTAAGGGGGGAAAACAATTAGAGGTAGTCGAAGATGAGGATGAGGATGATGAAGGTGAAGTCAACACTGATGAGGAGTCGCTAATTGAGTTCAGTGAAGTCAACACTGATTACAAGGGGTGCCAAGTGAAGAATCAGTGGAGACATTGCAGCTGGTGCATAGAGAAACAAGGGACTGTTTTCACTGCAAAATAAAAATTCTTCAATTGGTGTTCTTTTATTTTGAATGTTGAATATGCATCCATTTAGCTGTCAATGATGGCGTTCTTTTATTTTGAATATTGAGTTTGTAATGCTTGATTCATTTTGAGCTAGAACAATACCTAAAACTTATTAGAAAGAGGCTTTTATTCATGGAATAACCACTACTTTGGTGCTAGAACAATACCTAAAAGTTTGATGCATATTCCTATTGAAGCTCATGAAAGTATTGAATTCAGAAAGAATTGTTCTTTTCTTATTCTTATTACTCACTTTCGACAGCAGAACCTGATATGTTGGTATTATATAACATCGTCCCTGTTAAGAATATTGATATTTTTTGTAATTACACCATGTATTTATGGCATTTACCAATTAGAGCTTGTGACGTTCATATATGCATTAAGTGACTAAGCACTTGTCTTTGCCATATACATGAATCAAGATGAATACAAGCCTGCTAAAGAGAAAAAATTACACAACAATAATAATTCATCTACTTAAATATTACACAATGCTAATTAGCAACACCAAGTAAATAATCCATTACTTAAATCTTACAGCAAGTAAATATTACAAACACTACATCCCACAACTAAGTAATTAGCACTTGTCACTAGCTCGTCATCCCACAACTAAAGTGGCGTGTTGCTTTCATCTCTCAATCAACAAACTATTACTGCAATAATACAAAACAAATTATAATTAGAGAATAAACTAGCCACTTCAAAACTAATTCCCACAAACAAATCATAGTTCACTGGTAATTACAAATTAGTGCCAGTATCAATTACACACTCAGTGAGGCCATCAAAAGGCACCTTTATGTTCATATCTATATACAAACTATAAGTACACATAATATTTTATTCTAAACTAATTTTATTTTCTGGTACCCTCAAATAGGTGATTTTTTGGAGGATTACATAAAGCAATTTATTTTGCCACTTATTCTACCTATTACCATGAAACCCTCAAAATGTTGGAGGAGGAGAACAAGAGTATTGTTCTGACAATAGTTCAAGACCAGATTAACGAAAACTCGACACAATTGATTACAGTCTTGAGATCAGCTGCAAATGCAAATCGAGATTTGATATTTAGCTTTGTGGGGGTCAAACAATGGGCATACGTCGAGAAGAGTGATATTACCTTTTCCGTCGTGTCTTCGAACTTTTCCGTCGCATCGTGAACAACTAAGGTTAGGGTTCGGGTTTTCGTGCCTGATCTGAAGTTGGATTGGGGAAGAAGGAGAGAACGAACAGATCTAGGGATTTTAGGGTTTCTGTCGTTTCTACAGCCGAAGGAGAAGGAACGCGAGGAGAACGAACTTTGGGAGCTTGTGTTCTAGAGGAGGCGATCTCTATGTCGAGAAGAGGGACAGAACGCGAGGAGAGAGAAGTGAATAGGGGAAGAGATCGTTTCGCTAGTTTTTACTGGAGGCGTCCGTTTAATTATGTTCCGATCCATCAGCGACATATCATAGCATTAATCTTGATAAAAATCGAATGGTCAGGATTATCAAGCACAGAGGCAGCGGTGTCAAGCACCGTAGCCTAATTATATATATATATATATATATATATATATATATATATATTTAAAATAAGTGGGAAGCGTCCACCACTTCATTATCTTTAACAAAAACGAAGTTACAAACTCAACGACACAAATTTAACAATCTGAAATCACTATCTCTATCTATAACCCACCCTATCTATCACCATCTAACACCCAGAACAATAGCAAATTATCTACACGCAAAATTCTATATGCAAGTCTAAACCCACTAGAGAAAATAGTCTAAACCCCCTGGTTCCTAACAATAATCTTTACATCCTTGTAATATGTAAGCATTGTTATATTATCCACTTATCAATTAGGCCTTTGAGCTTCCATCAACCGCCGCTTCTGATGCTTAACCCAACTACACACGCCAAAATAAAGTGATATCCGCCCTAAGATTGGTTGGTTATATCTGTGTCGCCCAATCCCCAGATCCCCACCTCAGTTAGCGGTTAGTCGTGCTACGCATACGTCCACTAGCAGATTGACAGTCACCCTCAGCCCTCTCAACAACTGCAATTCGTCCCGAAAGCCCATGTGCACTCCATATCTCCTACTATTTTTTTGATGTACCATCTAATAATATGCACCCTTACACATAGCATCACCCTACTCTGTACCAGCTGGTATCCATCAGAACTGGTACAGTAGCCTGGTTGCATCAATTATACATCAATCTAGGATGTACCCACCTCAGTAACCCAACTGGTATTGATCAGTAGCCCATCTCATTGTACCCATATGTACCAGTGGCACCCCCTGTGTCTATACCCTTTTCTGCATTCGCCTACCCAAACTGTACCTGATCTCTGTACCAGCTTCTTCTCTCTGATCTGCGATCTCGGGTTGCAACCCTAATACCGCCGTCGTTGTTGACATCTGATCTCAGTCTACCTTCACATTGATCTGTTCTCGCAGTCTTCCTCCTCATCATCAGCACTGGACTGAGAGATCTGTCTCGACACCTGCCTTTATCTTGAGCACGGCTCGTCATTCATCTCATCCATCTCTGAGATTCAGATTAAACTCGAGGGCATTCTCAGTCTCGAGCAGACCGGTATCAGACTCTTCGGCACCTCAGGCAGCACTCAGAAGTCATCATATCGCTTTCATCTAAGATCAGCTCATCATCACCGCTCAGACATCTTTAAGGATCTCAGATCAGTTCTTCCTTTCTGTCTGGGCAGTACCCCATCGCTACGTTAATTTGCCTTATATTTAAATGTACTTTAAAATTAAAGTTATGTATGGTTTAAAAATAAGTTAACATTCTTTCTCTAACAGAACTAATCCTTTCTAAAACTTTTTATTTTATCTTCTAGAAAATATATACCAACTTAATTAGGTAAATATGAATATATTAAAGAAGCAAGAGGCATAGAGAATATATAGTAGTGGATGGGTAAATTAGTGTGGAAGGATTTTTAAGAATTAAAGAGTTAAGGGGCATGCATGATATTAACTCCAATAATAATAACTTTGTTGTTTTCAAAAAAGAGATTTTTAGGTGTGGCCGACTGGCTGTGTGGTCTCCAACTCTCCATGCAGATTTTGAAGATTGTCATTAATTGTTGGTGTCAGTAGCAACACTGGTCAGTTCAATAAATTCATTTAGATATGTGTATCATGATAAATAAGTTTGTGATTGCTCTTTGCTACTGTAGTAGTACTGTTCCTTCCCTTTCAACTATGGTTAGCCCCACCAGCTACGTATAACAACGTTAGGTTTAGTTATTATTTTTTCATTCATTCGTAAATTTACAACACACATAAAATAAATTTAAAATTTCTTTTAAAATAATTCATATTGAAGCTTGAATCACAGACTTTCTAATGAAAGTCTTCTATCTTATCACTACATCATATAGGATTGAATTTCTTAACTAGCTACTCAGAACTCAAATTCTGAGGTTAGCGACATGTATACAGATATAGAAGTACACTATACAACCAAGTTTTTATTAGTAATATGTCACGTCTACTCTCTCGCAAGGATAAAGATATGATTTTCAAGTGAAATAGATCAAGCAACCAGAGATGGCCACGTCATTGGGGCGGCCAATTTTAATTTTATCTCAATCTCTTTGATCATGACAGCATATCTCTTTGAACTTGAATTTCTTAATTTAGGTGTGGGTTGTTCATATTTTGGATAGTAGAAATTTTCAATTTGTTATATTGAAGGAACGATTAACTCTAAAAGTGTTAAAATTCTAATTACCAAAATATTTATTTTAGCTATTTTCAAACTCAGATTTTAAAAATAACTCTTTTCGTTATTTTAGTTATGTATGAATGGTTCCTTGATTCCAACATTTTATTTACCCAATCAGTGAATACATATCTCCAAAACCTTTGGAAAAGAATTAAAAATATTCTATTTTCTCCACGTCAGTGCAAGTGATTCTTTTACTTTATCTTCTGTCAAGATTTGAATCTTTGTCTTGACTTTCCTGTAAAGTGTAAACGGCATCTGGTTGTTGTTTGTTTCTTTTACTTTTCATTTATAGCCGCATTTTTTTTCGATTTCCATTTTCAATTGTGAAGTTTTTTTATTGAAATCTTTTTTTTTCAATTCTAATTGTTGGAATGTTGAACATTTGGTAATTTAGACATCTTGATATATTTGTTTGAAAACTTTACACAAGCTTTTGCAATTACTTTGCAAGTGCGATATGAGCATCTGCATTTCTGCAACTTCTTACAGTGATAAAAAGTTGAAAACACTTTTAAATATATAAATTGCTAAATTGTTGACGTAAGGAATAAATTTAATCCTACAATTGCACAACTGAGGTTGATATAAGTTTCAAACAAAACATCAGACTTTTTTAACTAATGAATTTTGATATATGTACATATTTCTTTAAGATAACGGATTATTATGTAAATAATAAACTTATAAGGACATGTAACAAAACAACTTGAATACTATTGTATTTTCATTTCTTTAAAAAATAATATCCTTCTATCTCGAATAGATAAGATTGTTTAATATGGGATGATGTACTGTGTACTTGAAAGCAATATCCTGATGTTTGTCACTTTATTTCTCAAAGACTTCTCAGCTTATCTCTTTCTACATCTTGTCTCCCTTTCTCTTTCCTCTTTTGATCAGACATCTCTACATTATCAATTTTTTTGTGTGTGACAGAAGAATGCATAGATGTATGTGGTGTAATACCTCGGATCCAGAAAATAAAAAATGGATAATAAACAATAGTATCCTACTACCTTAAGCCATGACTATTAGACTATATATACTTAGGTGTCCCTCTAGGAAGCATTCTCAAAATCATTCACTCTACTTCCTAAAAAGAGACAACAAAAAAGAAAAGAAAAGAAAGAGAGACAGTCAAAAGTTAAAAGGGAGGCAATACAGAAATGGGGGATTGTGAGAAATATTGTTCAATTTTAAACTCAAAGTGGAGCAAAGAAGAGAACAAATTGTTTGAAGTTGTGTTGGCAATTATAGATGAAAAATGTCCCAAGAGATGGGAATGGGTTGCTTTGATGATTGGAAATAAGAAGACTGCAGAAGAGGTGCAAAAACATTATGAAGTTCTATTAGAAGATGTGAAAGCCATTGAAACTTGCTCTTTGTTTGATCACAATCTTGATTTGGAGATATCAGATGTTGGTTCCTGCCATCGGCAAGATCAAGAACAGAGGTATATTTATCATGTTGTTAGAAACTATTTATGTGTTTTTTTAATGGTTTGGAGAAGTTTACCTGATTAAATGCACTTCTAGATTTAATTTGATTATGTCATCAATAAAAGCTCAAAAAGTAAGTTGCATTCATGTCCAAAAATGAAAAAAAAAAACAATTTTCTTTGATGCAAAATAAGCTAAAACTCATGTATGTTAGGCATTTCATAGAAGTTCCATGCCATCTAGTTCAGTGCTAAGAAAAGAGCATACAAGAGAACTACTTGTGCATTCACTCACCATTTATTTTAGGTTGCTTGGAGAAATAAGCTTAGCTTGAGGTTGGTAGATAACAGGAGTTGGCTGAAATTTTCTTATATACAAGAGAAAAGGCTGATGCTATTGTAGATGAATCCTTCTGTGACGGATGTAACAAGTTTGGTTTTTATATGCTTATATTTTTAGATGAACTCATTTCCACTTTGTAAAAAGAAAAAACAATGTTCTCTAGAATTACTGCAGATGGATTGATGTTGTAGGATCACTGATTGATGTTAGATAGATTTCGGGATCCTTTGGGGTAGATAGTGTAGGTAGCAGTTAATGAGTACCGGCGACATCGGGATCCTTTGGGGTATCCCTATACCTTTGCACGTATAGTCGTCGCCTTCGTAATCGTAAGGCATTAAGGATAATGAACAATGATAACATAATAATAATTGAATCGAGTACAATGAACAACGATAATATAATATTTCCTAGAAAAATAAATTGAGTTGCAGTTTCTGTCAATACTGAAAATTCTTTCTCGCTTTCTCATAAATAGCTAGTCTAATATGTAAAAGGAGATTACACTGAAGAAAAGAAAAAAAGAAAACGAGAAAAAATGTCTTAATACATAAGAGAACTAAGGCTTCCAGATTTTCATAATACAATCCTCACCATAGGTTACCACCAAGTTCCTATGTGGGTGGTGACTTAACCCAATTGCATCTTTCTCATGGACCTAAAAGTTAGATTGGAAAAAAAGGACTTAGCTTACACATAATAAAAAGAAATTAACAAAAACATTCATCTGTACCCTACAAAACCTCAAATTATGCACAGTTGACACAATATATCAGGAGCCCCAAGATGTTTGGAATGTTGGATATACCCACTTCTCTCGAAAATTATAGATCAAGATCCGCACTATAGATCAGTTGAGATACATCAAGATCCGCACTATAGATCAAGATCGAACGGACCGGAATGATTCGGAGTATCTAGCGTACCTATATTCGGTGTACACAAGTTTTTCCCTTAGTTTATTAATACAAGATAAAAGAAATCATGGCAAGCCTAAAACATACAATCATTCATACCCTCACTTCATAAGAACAATCTTACACTCCACTCGGAACCAATATTGAAATAAAAATGTTTTTTCGTTTGTAGAAGTTAAACAATGGGTGTACAGTGGTGATTTAGATTTTAGCAGAACCAAATAACAAACTTGTAATTGCAAAAAGGAAAAGGAAAGAGAAGATAATGAACATACCTTCATCAGATGCTCCAACTTGCCCGACTGATAACTAAAACAATATATATTCCTGACAAAATGATAAGAAAGGTACTTTTAAAGTTTTAAGTAAAGTTTCATCCAACACCAAGTCATTCCAAAAAAAGAAAGCTACAAGGTAATGAAGTGTCTATGAAAACATTTATTGTTGGGTAATGTAACTTTCTTAATGTATTTTTTTTCCAAATTGTTGTCTTGGATAAAACAGAGTTACTAGTGACAGAGGAAAAAGCAATGTTGAAGTTCAAATTTATAACAACCACAGAATATGTAGGTGCCATAAATAGCTAACGCAAGAACAAAATAATCATTGATAAAAAAACAAATTTGGATTGGATAGAAAAAAAGAAAAAAAAAAATCATACATGTCTTCACCAATGCAATATATCCAATCGCCTTTAGGTGAAATGCATGCAGCCACGAAATCTCCTCCTTCCCTCTTCCCGGATGAAAAGCTCTTCACCACCTGTTAAACCATTTACCAACAATTAGTATTTTTCAAATCAGCAAAAATTCATCTTTGTTTTTATGAGAAAATTTACCTGGCCTTGGAGAGTCATTATATAAATTGAAGAAGTTTTATTGCATACAACAACATGGTCAGGATTCTTGGGGAATATATGCACTGAGTTTATCGAAGCATCTCCTCCCTGAGAATTGAAAGAAGAAGAAATTGAAAACAGCAATAAAAGGATGTAACCAAAGATATAGACAAACCAAAATACTGGAAATCTGTAGTATGAAGTACCCTCAAAGGAGGTGGAGGCTTAAAGGTCTGAATGCAATCTGTAGTTTTCGTGTCCCACACCTTCACAAGGCAGCACAAGACCAACAATTTACTTCATAGATTAGAAATAATTATAAATAAAAGAAAAATATATTTTGAAAAATTAAGGGATGAGGGGAGACCTTCACGGTACAGTCACTTGAGGCAGTGATGACACGGCCACCATCATTTGTAAATATTGCATAGTTCACATATGAATTGTGTCCTCTAAATTCTTTCAACATCTTTCCAGATTTCAATCCATGAATTCTACAACCAATAATATCAAAATGTCAAATGACACACATCCACCTTTACCGAGGCAACATTTCAACAAACCGAATAACCGGCCCTTAGCCTAGTGCTACGAGCAATGTCTTCTATGTGAGAGGTCATGGGTTCGAAACCACGATGGGGGGACTTTAGGTCATTTAGACTTGAGTGGCATAGACCCTCATTTCTGTCTCAAAAAAAAATGGAAATCTCAGATTTGGGTGGGTTAATCATCTGGATTCAGGACAGTTGAGTTAGAATGAGGCTTCACGGCAGAATTTGAGCCTTAAATAAGTTGCAGATGTTCAATCAACATCTCAATGCAATTACACGCAACACCAATTTCTCTCAAAACTTGTAGCTAAACCTGACAAATCTGACACTCACATATAAGACGAACTGTGAGTGTGCATACATATGTACTGATGTAACAAGTCAATAGCAATAATAAACTACTATGACCTTGCAGTAGTATCGAAGGAGGTGCTAAGAATTTGGGTTCCATCCCGAGAGAAGGTAACGCTGGTCACCCCTTTTGAATGAGCACGCTCTAACCTTCTCAAGCACTGCCCGGTCCTTATTCTCCATACCTATCAATTTATGGGAAATGATAAAAAAGCTGATATAACTACATTAATAAGTTCATCAAATTACATTTCGAAAAGAATGATCAGACCCTTGCAACCTAGAATACCTTTGATTAACCTTTCTGTGCAGTACCTTTCCTTTTCTTTTATCACAATTTATGTGGCCAATCAGTGATGTTTTAACAGAAACTGAGCTCTCTAACTCGCCCTCATAATTTGCTCATACATATCAGACAGCATGCCTTGAGAATATAAAAGAATCCAAATTAAGTCGCATAGATATATAACCTTGATTTTGCCATCTTGTGAACCAGAAACAAGCATTTCAGAATCTCTACTGAAGTCAATACACAGCACTGCCTCATCATGTACCATGAAATTCTCCTGCAGTGGTATGTATATTAATGATGCCAATCTATGAATTAAAAAGAAACCTAGGGACTAATTCAAAAACACAAAAAGCACCCACATCAGCTTGGTACTGGAGATCCTTCTTGAGCTTTCCGCTTATGTAGTCCCAAACCTATCCAGAATGAAACACAGAAGCAGCAAATTTCATGGAGTAAATTGTTATTTTAACAGAAAAATACTCTTTTATGATGTGAAAGTACTGGACAAAAATAAAACAATAAATTACCTCAATAATGCCATCCACAGAGGATGAAACAAGGTACTGTCCATCCGGTGAAAAGCTAGCACATTCAGGGTTACTTTTCTTTCCAAACTGTAAAAAAGGAAATACATTAAAATTACAGATGCTTAGAATTGTTGTCAAATAAAAGTTTGTAAAATTCGATCAGCTAACAAATAAGAATAAATGGAGAAGATATCGGGCATCGAGATGGCACAGGTAGATTGATATCATATTGTTACTGTAAATCAATTGTCTCTCTGCACTCGCATTAGGGGAGAGAACAAGCTTGTTTGCAAATCATTAAAAAATTAAGTATTTCAGAAATGGAAACTAAAAGCGAACAACAAATCAGAAAAACTGTAATAGTAGTCACACACCCTGATTTGGTGAGCTAAAGTATTAGGATAAGTCTCTTCTTCATCTTGTTTCATTGCTGCTGTACCTCTAAATAAATCAAACTGTGTGCCAGGCGGCAATAATCCTACAGAGACAAAGAGAAGTTAAAGACGATGCGGCTTAATCTAATAAAAAGCTCATTTTAAAAATAAATAAATAAGAGAAGAGAAGAGAAGGGAAGAAAAGAGAAACCTTGGTGCTGCTGCCACTTCAAGGCCTGACCAATTAATGCCATTAAGCGAGATGGTGGTACTACAGACACCTCGGCAGCTATTGCTATGTAATTCACACAAAAAAAGGATTATTGTGTATTAAACTTAACAGCCGGAAAAATATTTGTTTAAAGAATACCTTGAGCAATTTGAGCTCGTCTCTTTTCTTTTGTAGAATCTTGGTAGGCCTGAAAATTCCAAGAGGAAGAATGTTGTTTATGCTAAAATATTCAGATAAGCAGGAGCATTGTCACCTTCAAATTCTATCAAAACACTATACTTAGCACTAAGTAACCATATTTGTAATTAATCTGACTCCTTTCTCATTCTCTTCACAACATTTTACTGTATCACAGCATCGTAATATGATTTTAGATTAAATTATCAGGTTTACTGAGATCACTAATACCGTAGCAATTAACATAGAAGAACAATTCATATTGATTAACAGGGACCTGCAAAGCCCACACCAATAAAAAGCAAAAAAAGTCATACATACCTCATTAGGATCAAAGTAGGTCCGGGCTAATAGATGCTCGAGCCTTAAATATCTCTCTGGTTGTTCCTGTTTCATAACTCCCATAACTTGTGTCTGTCTTAGGATAGCACGAGCTGTGTCCATTTCACGGAGCTCTATCATTTCCAATACTATCTGATCAAATTCACATAAAAACAATACACAAAGGAGTAATTCAATCTTGTGTCCTTTGCAAAAATGCCCTCAGAACTTCACTGTGTGGCACCAGGTTAAAGATATTTCCCATGTGATATATTGCTATTATTAGCATCAATTCACTGTGTGGCACCAGGTTAAAGATACTTCCCATGTGATATATTGCTATTATTAGCATCAATTGTGTACCCAAACCTTTATTTTGAGGGCAGAGGTGAACAAAATTTAGCATTCATCTTTAATACACAAAATTTCAGTTTAAATGCTCAATCAAGTTGCTTGACACTCAAGTTGCTTAGATGTAAAAGATTATTGTTGGCTGGTGGTACTTGGAAAGACTAACAACAACTATTTCCTTCAATTCCTTATTTGAGGGTTGACATTTACTGGGTTTCAGTACAATCTCTCTGCAATACCAACCTTAATTGGTTACTTGATCAGGCTTTATTATAGGACTTATTTGGGAAACCAATTGACGCCGGAACATCATATTTTGCCCAACTTAACATACAAACGAAAAAGAAGTGCGACCTGTTCATAAAGGTCCTCCAATTTCTTCCGGGACAGCTTCAATTGAGCAACTTGCGGCAGTATGGCATCCCATCTGCCACTATTTATGTCAGCTATAAATGTCTCGATGCTGTCAACTGTGTTCAGAGAGACCTGACACTCGTTTTGTAGTGTTTGAAAGGTTTGATGCAAGGAGTTCTCTTTGCAGAACTGAAGCACTATCTTAATCACACTACAGTTGAGAGAGAATATATGTCTTTTAGTATCAGAGCCAGAGAAATTGATAAAAACTCGCACAGGAGAACAAAAAAAACTGAAATGGTGGATTCAATTCGATAATTATTGTATTTTAACTCCTAAAATCAAAATTCACGACGAACTAATTCAACTTAAAAAGCTATAAACACACTAGCACAGAGAAAGAGAGAGGGAAGGTGGAGACTAGGCTTACTCGCGAGCTTCAATTTCTAAAGTAGACATGGCAAGGGCTTGGCTGTGCTCGTCTCTCCGACGAGTTGTGCAAAGACAAGAAGGAGAGAGAGAGAGAGATTTAGTTCGCGGTCTAGGGTTTTGGTTTTGGGTCCGGCTTGGGTAGAGTTCCGAAAACTAACCGGAACGAAATGCAAAGAGAACTTTATTTATTTTTAAACTTACTTTCTTTTTTCTTTCCGAAATTCGTGTATATTCTGAATTATAAATTCCGTTGATCGATAGTTGTTGCTTATATTCTGAATTTTAAAATTTTTAATTCGTGTATATTGTTTTCATCACAAGTTATAAATTACTTGATTCGCAATCTCAAATAACAATTTATTTTTTAAATAAGTGCAGAGTGTTCATCACTTCATTTTCTTTAATAAAAATAAAGCATACAAACTCTAACAACAAACCAAAATCCTTTACAATCTCTATCTATATCTATGACCCTATATTTCTTCTATATCCTCAATAGTATCTATTTAACACCTAACAAACTTTACATACTAAAATATCTATTAAAAAACACTAAATTCTTTAAGCAAATCTAACTCTAATAACAAAATTAGAAATAGAACTAATCCCCCGGTTCCTTGAAATTCTCTTCCGCCATACAATCCAAATCACATCTAAATTGATGATCTTATGAGCGTTGACATGTCCCCCTTTGCTAGTAAGACTTATTGTATTTCCAACGAAAGTCATCTATGTGGCTTAGCCAACCGTCGCATCGGAGCTAAGGTAGTATCAGTTCCAAAACCGCTTAGTTATATCTGTACCTCACAATCCTCCGATCTCACCTCACTCGTAGCTTGGTTGCGTTCTGCACACATCTACGAACAAATTGTCAGTCATACTCATCCCCTTGCAAACGTGGTCAATCTCGCATACCCATGTCACCTCATTCGTTCCCATTTCTAGCCTAGCACCCACATCAATCACCTATTATCAGCATCTCTTCTTGCTGGAATCTGGTATATCCAACCAGCACTACCCCTAAACTAGTATATTCACCTATGTCTGCTCTAGGCTCAGCAGCCTGATTTGTACCAGCAATATCCCTAAATTGGTACAACAGCTGATCTGTACTATCTGTTTCTCGATACCAATTTGTCCATTTAGATAGGGTTACCTGAGGCTGAAGAACTCGATCTCCTCATCAGTCTCGTCAGTAAAGGTTGAGCCTAATCTCTGCACTCTGTACCCCTCAGTGTCACTTTCGACATCTCAACAATCTAAATACAACTTCGTACCACATAATTAGTACACAGCATCGTACCTGATCGATCATCCGGTACGATGGTACCCTGTCTCAGCACATCGCATCTTAGCACACCCCTCAGCCTGTCGGATTTCTATTGTATCAGCAACAAACTCACCGAGCCCCTTTATTACTTCCTCTCTGCCATCAGGTCTTCAGAATTCAGCTCCACGCTACTAATATACAGGTTATCAGGCTATTTCATCAGATCTTGAGCATTTATGAGCACCGATCTAACCTCAGTACACTCTAATCTAGCCTCAACCCTTCTCTGATCTGCTAACTCAGATCAGTACTCACTTCAACCCCGTCTCTGACACATCAAATAACAAATTGAATTAATTAGTTTGGAAAATGTTCCATAGATATCAATATTGATACTGACTATCGATATCGGTGTTATTATGCACATTTAGTTGAGTTACTATGCATATTATTTGAGTTATTATGCATGTTAATAAAATGACGTGCATAATAACTCAAATAGCATGCATAACTACTTCGGTACAAAAAATAACATGCATAACTATTTCAGTACAAAAATAACATGCGTAATTATTTCAGGACAAAGAATTCTACTAAAAGTTAGTATACAGTTACAGATATCATTCTAATTTCCACAAGTAAATTTATATGTAAAAATGTAGATGTATATGTCAGATTTATTATTTTGGATTTAAAAATATGAGATAAATTATTACAAGTATGAATGCATGTGCACGGCAAGTTGTAAAAGCACATGATTGATTTTCTTTTGCATAATATTTAATTTATCTCAACAAGACATATAAAGTTGTGATGCATATAAAAGATAAAATCTAGACTATATGTGAAATGGTGTTTTCATGACCTAAATTATATCCCATATTTGCTTAGAATTACGAATAGAAACATGAAACATGTTGTAAATATACATTGTTTTTTGCAAAGATGATGCATATTTTGTAGACTCTAGTTAGTACAATAGAACTAGGGCACTGATCTTCTGCCAGCAGCAGATACGGATCGCTCAGATTTTTTGCGATGTAGGTTACGAACGGTCCAAATTTGATTCAGGAGGTCTAATATTATAAAGTTTAGCTTGCACGAGTTCCGATGCAAATTAAAAATTAAAATTTGCTGCGCAGCACACATCGTATTTTTACTGCACATCAGAAGATCTCATTCCATAGAACTATAGCCAAGTGGCCAACTAATTGACAGTACACGTGACTACTTGTTTGCCATGTCAATTTTAGGATAAAAAGTGGGACCAAGATTGATTTGAAAATCTAATAGAAATACGCAACACATTGCAAATGCATTTAGCAAATCTTTGTGTGTAATATTTGTTATAACATTATTGCTTTGCAAAAAAAAATTATATATGCGTGTAGGTATTGCAATATAGAATACATGTTATTATTTTTTGGAATATTAGATTTTGGCCACTTTAAAGTTTTCTATTTTGAAAAATTAATGCCATACCATGATCCAACGTAGATTTATGTTTTAGTGAATCTTCAGGGGCTTTAGTGAATATTTCCAATATTTGTCTTTCTTCTTTACTGATCTCATTTCACAGTCAAGCATCCCTCTCGTTTTCTATTTCTTTCACTGCTCTAACAAGTTACAATCTTCTCTCACATCGAATTCGAAGTGCCACCTACCGTTTCGCTTTGTCTCTCTCTCTCTCTCTCCTCTCCTTCTCTGTGACATGTCCCATTAGGGTTTTCTTCTCAACAGAGGGCCCACATTGGAAGCTCACGCCACACGCTTTAGTTCTTCACCAATTGAGATCTCGTTCATTTCAGGTTATTAGATTTATTCATGCAATCAAGTCGTTTTATTATGCCCGTCGCTTGATAAATACGACCTCTTGATTGCTTCATTAATTGATTTTGTATGGTCTCCGAGTAAGAAAAATTGAAATTGGGTGAATTTGGTTTATTCGTTCACTTCACCTTGTTAAATCGACGTGCATTGCATATTGGCTAGTAAGTTTTTAGTCTTAAAGTTGAAACTTAGACGATTCTTTTTTGTAATTTTTACTGCACCATGTTTAAATTGTCATTTTATCCGAGCATGATCCATGCGGGCATTAAGTTAACTTTGCCTATACTGACAAAAGCAGTTCAAATATTTAGCTCCACAGCTAATCTAGTAATCTAATAAGTGTTATAGAACATTTTTAGCTACTGTTGTCTGTAGGTACAAAAATCCAAAAATTCCCCACTACAACAATATTTTTGGATAGTCGTGTTATGTCATTGAGGTAGGCTAAAATCAAAATGTCAAGTATATAAAGGTAATTCTGTTGTAATCCATGCTTGTGAATATTTTCTTACTAGAATCAGGTACTAGGCTTGACAACAAAGCAAACATTCTCTACTTACCCTTACTAGATCAGACGGTCAAAATTAATTACTAAATTTTCTGCTCATTAAACCTGGTGCACTGAGAACATGCTCACAAAAAAACACTACTGTTCAATAAGTATTCACTTTCTAATTCAGTAATTTATAATTGGCATGCTGGTTTTCAGATATTGTAAAGAAAAAGGAAACAAAGGAATGTCATCTCTGAAAGCTCACCTCTCGGAGTCAACATTTATTGGGCTCAAATTATGGGTCTTAATAGCAATTCTAGTTGGTCTCTTCATTGTAGCCTCATTCCTTATAGTAGTCATGTGCCTCAATTTTCGTGCCAAGAGACGTGTTAGAAGGAGTGCCTCTTTGAGTCACCTCATCCAAATCCCTCCCGTCTCAAAGGAAATAAAAGAGGTACGGGTTGATTCCAACGCGGCAGTGATGGTACCACATTCAGTAGCACCTAACAGCTCAAACACAAAAGCAAAGGACTTGAACAGTGATGTTGAAGGAGGTACTGATACAGAGTCTCATTCAGGCTCTTTTAGGTACAGTGAAAAAGAAGGTGAGAAGGGTCACAGGTACCAGCTACCGGTACAATCTCCTCTTACGGGGTTGCCTGAGATGTCATATCTTGGATGGGGCCATTGGTTCACTTTAAGAGACTTAGAGGTGGCAACAAACCGGTTTTCAAAGGATAATGTGCTTGGAGAAGGTGGATACGGGGTTGTGTACCAGGGCCAGCTCATAAACGGTACACAAGTTGCTATCAAGAAGCTTCTGAATAACTTGTAAGTATCTTTTTCAGGTTTCCAAGATTTCTTGACTGTATATGTAAATCTGGCACCTGTACAAGGTTGAATATAGGCCGTCCAAATGGCTGTACCAATTATATAAGTATATTAATCATACGGGCAATGGAAGCTAAAAAAAATGTTAATATGTTTGCAAATAACACTGATCATTCTCATTTTTACAACTATCGCCAAGTATTATTTTAGTTTGATGGTTGCAATTCTATCAAAAACCCACAAGTTCATATTCCTAATCTCAGAACTACAAAATCTTGAATAATGAATGTTAATGCCAGTCCCAAGAAATTGTTATCAATAGATACAGTTGACACACTTTCAAAGAATAAAGGACCAGTTACTTTTGCTTGGTCATAACTTGCTCTCAAACCATAGGTTCTATTTGGCAAATAAATAGCCTGAACAAGTTAAGGTCCTCAACAGTAACCATGAGATATCTTGGGTGTTATCTACAAGTATAGTATAATTGAAAAGCAATATGCAAAAGCATTGTAAACTTATTTAAGATGTGAAACTGTGTTATTGTAGGGGACAGGCTGAAAAAGAGTTCAGAGTCGAGGTGGAGGCGATTGGCCATGTTCGCCACAAGAATTTAGTGCGCCTTCTTGGTTACTGTGTTGAGGGTACTCAAAGGTCTCTCCACCTTATTTCATGTGTCCTTTTTTTAGACTTTTTCATTAGTTCTATTAAAATTAATTCTCTGTATTGGCTAAGGTCCTGGGTGACAGTCATTATCATTGCTTATCTCTCAGATCATTTTTATTTTTTTGCTACTGAAAATCCAGAATTTTGGTCTACGAGTATGTAAATAATGGAAACCTTGAGCAATGGCTGCATGGGGCAATGAGGCACCACAGTTTTCTTACCTGGGAGGCACGTATCAAAATTCTTCTTGGTACAGCAAGGGCGTAAGTATATTGTCTCCTGTACTTTTGACTTATTTCCTTCGATAAATATGAAATGTTTACTTTTGCATCCTCAAAATGATGCTGTCAGCTGGTGTGCATCTGTCTAATTCATGGCATGCGTAATCTTGATATAAGTTTGTTAGGCTGCTGTGACAGAGAGAGATGGAGGAGAGCAGCTCCATTGGTGTTTATGAAAAAAATTTAAATAAAAATTGCAGAACCTGTTCAATCTGGTGTGCACTTGATCCCATGGACTGATAACACTATAATACCACTGCTGCTAATCAGACCTTGCAAATACACGTCCTACGGCAAATGGTAACAGGCCTTTGTATGCTATTTTTCTTTTGCCTTGTAGGCTTGCATATCTGCACGAGGCGATAGAGCCCAAGGTGGTACACCGAGACATAAAATCAAGTAATATTTTGCTAGATGAAGAATTTAACGCAAAACTATCAGACTTTGGTCTGGCCAAGCTCCTAGGTGCTGGTAAAAGCCACATCACTACTCGTGTTATGGGCACATTTGGGTCAGTCCCTTTCCTTTTGCTTGTGCAATATTTTACTAATTGTACAGTGAAAGAGCTTGAATTCAACTAATTTCTGTGTGTGCACACATGCTTGCTTGGGGAGAGATACATGGGGGTTGGTGGGGGCGTTGGGTGTGCCATTCGATACCACTCAGCTATTAATACCTTTTGTCTGTCTGGCTGAACATATGAATTCTGATGCTATCCAGTTATAAATGTTAAACACCTGAAGATGCACATCATTGTTTGACAATTGTACCTTTTGGTTGCGCAGGGGGTGGATAATTGAGTCTCCATAAGAACGCAAGTTTTGGCTGTTTCTTACGTGATCTGCTGGCTTATTCTATTTTTATTTTATTTCTTGAAATGATGGCAGATATGTAGCCCCGGAGTATGCGAATACAGGGTTATTAAATGAAAAGAGTGACGTATACAGTTATGGTGTTGTTCTTCTGGAAGCTATCACCGGCCGTGATCCTGTTGATTATGGACGCTCTCAAAATGAGGTATATTACCTTCTTCTTGTTCTTCTTACTGCACGCTGTTTTCTACAACTTAATTGGTTACCTACCTACTGCTATAGATCAAATCAGACTTTAACTGATCATGTATGATGGTGGTGGAAGTAATTAATTAAATGCTTTATTCATTATTTACTTTTTCACTTCTGTTCATTTTTCTCTGTGTATGTGTTTCTATTTCCTGGTGGTGGTGCAGGTTAATCTGGTGGATTGGTTAAAAGTGATGGTAGCGAATAGACGGTCAGAGGAGCTGGTGGACCCCTGCATTGAGACGAGACCATCTACTAGGGCACTCAAAAGGGCACTTTTGACTGCATTGAGATGTGTTGACCCAGATGCTGATAAGAGACCAAAAATGGGTGAGGTTGTGCGTATGCTTGACGCCGATGATCCTATCCGTCGTTCGGTATGTTCCACTTATGCATTATGGATCCTCTTCCTTCCATTCATGTCGATCACCCTGACTCAAAACAACCACAACAAATATAATAGTCCCACACAAGTTGGGGTAGGCCGAGATGAAACCTAATCAAAGCAATGAAAAACCAAAATAGATAATAATAATATAACAAGTAGTAGTAGCAACAGCAACAGTAGAAAAGGATTTTGTATCGCGTATTAATTATTTATATCAATTATAATTTCTGTTCTAAATATTTGGTAGGATCGGAGGCGCCGTCACAATAGAGCAGGGAGCAACGAATTTGACTCTCAGAGAGGAGGAGAAAGTTCAGACACTGACAAGAGCGACAATCCTGATTCGAAACCCACAACCAGTCAAAGGAGAAACTGAACTGCCAAACTTTTCATGCAACATGCACTATTTCAACATTTTATTTGTTTATAATTCTTTTCTTTGACATTTTCAACAAATTGGCGCTTTAACTGTTAATTAATTTTTTATTTATTTTCTAGGGTGTATTTATTCTTGCTTGTTAACAGTGTGTGTATAGTATTAGGGCTTGTAAAGGTATGTAATATATGGGAACTTGTTTGTGTATTTGACTTAAGAATTATAAAATTTGATTATTGTGAAGAGTGATGTCTGAGTTTTGATTTTAGTCGCTGCATTTGGTTGAGTAATGGTACAATGTGAGTCCATATCTGCTGTTATTTCAAGGGATAACAGCGTTCTGTTTTTCTCTCTGATCTGATCGTCCAATCTAAACGGATAGACGATTTTGAGTGTTGTGTGCATACCATATGGGCAATGTGAGTCAGGAATGCAAAAGTTTATGATGGCAAGTCACCCACAATCAAAGACTAATCAGTTTCTCTCAGGCATAGCAGCACAGTTGGCAGTCTTCAACAGTAGGTATCAGCAGCACCTTCCTCATCAGCACTTGATAGCCCCAAAACTGGTGAGAGATTACCTACCTTTGGAGTTTGGACTCTAGTAACCAGGATGAATTTGTCTGTTTTGTGGATAGCTCATGGAGCAGGATAGGAGAGGGAGGGTTAGGCATGGTAATTTTCTATCAGAGCACCCTCTAGGAATTCATGCCAAGAAATGTGCAAGCCACTAGTTCCTCCCAAGCAGAAGCTTGGCAATCATGGATGGTATTGACTGGCTGCTGACTGCTGAGCCATGGGAAGAAAATGATAGTTGTGTCAGATGCTTAATTTTCATTGTCAAGAAAGAAAATTAGCTCCATTACTACCTAACTGTACGTAGTTAGGAGACGGCTAAGGAAGACTTTTAGTAAGTCCTGTATTGTAACTGGTAGATCAGTTTTAATTGCGTACAATGCGAGGATAACAAAATATTGCAGCGGTCCCTACATAGAGAAAAAGAATACAACATGAATGTGTGCAGAGAATCCTGAGCCAATGCTGAAGCAAATTTTTAGGGATCAAACTTTTTAGTATTTTATGCTTATTTATTGTAGCAGGCAATGGCATGATGCATTTGTCTTTCAGCAGAAGGAACCAAATAATACAACTAAACGGGATATAGACGTAAAACAAAACGGATAGTGCATTTTACTTGCTGATGTCAATCTTACAATAGAACTTTTTTGTGAACGTAAATCAGAATTTCTCTTTCATTGCCAGAATAATAAAAACAGGGGAAATCCTAAATTTAAGAATATTGACCTACCCTCCATGCTCCCATAAGAGTTGAGAATCGGTATCACCTTGAATACCCCAATTAGGAATGGGCAGCAAAAAAAACCCTGCAATTCATTTGTGCGATGTCCGTATAGTACCGGCGATGTCCGTATAGTACCGACGATGTCCGTATAGTACCGGGTGCTCAGTTCACTATTATATTTTTGCTGACCAATTGTTTGAAGTGGGTGATCATTCCATGCGATATGAATCCAGGAGTTGAATGGTATCATGGTATAATCCTATTCTAAACACTAATTGTATTAGCCAACTTTTAAAAATAGCCAAGTTCATTCTGCAATTGCCAAATGCACATTATACAATATTTATATGTATAATGTGTAAGTATGCATGATGCATTCGTTCGTCAGAGTGCACATTGCGATAGCTGATTATGTATTTTTTAGATAGTTAAGTATACATTTTGAAAATTAAAAACAATTGAATTTTGGAAAGTTAAGAAAGCTGTATGAAGAGCTGTCAAAACGTGTTGGTTTGTAAAAAAAAATACACAACTGTCAAATAAGCATTTGACAATTAGGCGAGCATTCAACTTGTACGTTATACAATGCACATTAGAATGTGATTTGAACGTTTTTAAGGTATTCGTGGAGAACTGAACTGGGGATTTCACGGATAGCCTCACATTAACGGTTATCAAGCCCGTTTCATTTTTTTTTTTTTGAGATAAAATAAAAGTCAAACTCTCCAAATTTAAATGACCTAAAATTTTCTCTAATTTCGAACTCAAACTTCTCACACAATGAAAAATCATCTCTTAACTGCTAGGCTAAGAGTTCTAGACCGTTTAATTTATTAGTCCTACCTCCAAATTCTCCAAACTTTCAGGCATAACATGTCACTCTCTTTTATACCAAACAACAGTAGATGTACATATTTTTTTTCATCTCTTCTTCACTCTCATAGTCTCAGGCAACAAAGAAAACGCAGAGAAGGGGAGAAAAAAATTATAGCGCTTCACATGTACATAATTTCCACATAGAACGAGACATTCAAACTACTAGTGTTATTGAATAAGAATTTTGTCAATCTCGAGGATCCCCAATAGAACTGAATAATTTTCATTCCAACAGTCGCCACCCCAAAAATGAAAAGAAAGCAACAGAAATAAAACAATATACACAAGGATATAAATACACGACGCCGTAAGATACCTTTCATCATACATAAAAACCACAGCCAGCCAATATAAGATGCAGAAGTATTTGTACAAATTAGTACTAACCAAGAAAATGACAAGCTGTGAGGAAAACCAACCAAACCAGGTAAATTTCATTTGAAACCAGTTTTAAATGCAGGCAACTCAGCTTACAAATCAACAAATTGGGTTATATGCTATTTAAACAATATTTTCAACTTTTTTTTTCAAAGCCCGGATGCATCACCACCTCGTAGGGGCCCTCTTGGGTTCAGTAAGGGCTGCAGTGCCTTCACAACAATGCTCATGTTGGGACGAAAATCGGCTTCATATTGTACACACAATGCTGCAACTGCTGCAAACTGTTCACAAAATTTGCAAAATAAAGTCATGATCATTCACTTCATAGGGCTTGTAATAGTAACAAGACAAGTAGCACTTCTGCAAGGCTATTAAATAAATAAATAGAACTAAAGTAAAAAGTTTACCTTCGCGACGGATTTGGGAGGATATTCGCCTCCAAGCCTTTGATCAACGCATTGCCTTACCTTATCTTCGCTTAGCCTAGGTGTAGCCTATTTCAAACCAACGCATTATAGTTATTGTACTTCAACAATACTGTTTCTTTTTTAAAAAGTAAAATGACGATGAAAACAACAACAACAAAGTCTTTATTTCCAAATAAATAGGCGTAAGCTAGAAATGAAAAATCAATATAAATAATAATAATATAATAAATAGTAAAATAGTAGTAAAAATAGAAATATAGTAATGATAATAAAAATACTAATGATAATGATAATAATAATAATTTTTCTCAAAAAAAATGATAATAATAATAATAATAATAAACTATTCTACAAATAAGTTTAAACTAGCGCCCAACGTCGTTAATCCTGAACTAAAGTCGTACAACAATACCATTATTTCTAAATTTTAGTATGTCATGGTTCTGATACGCGTACGTGGATCGCTGACTTCCATGCACTCTTATCTAACGCCAACTCTTGAGAGACATTCCATGCCTTGAAGCCTTTTTTTACAGCTTCATCTCATGTCAATTTCGATCGTCCCCTACCTCTTCTCGTGTTTTTAATGCGGCTTAAAACTCCACTACATACTGATGCATCAAAAGGCATCTGCTGGATATGCCCATACCATGTCAAACGATGTTAAACAAGTTTTTCTTCAATCGGTGCAACCTCAACCTTGTCAAGTACATCATCATTTCTAATGTATGTGATCCCTTTAGTTGAAGAACTAGGTATTATTGAAAAAGAGGTCACTTGAAATAAGATACTTAGAAAAATGTAGAACTCGAGTGTAGATGTTCACAACAAGGGATGTAAAGTTGAATTTGGTTCAAAGGCAAAATAACAAACATTTTGTGGGAGGAGATGAATACACATAATGAGGTTAGTTGTAGGAATCCGCATGTGATTGTTTTGGGGGGCACAAGATAACAACACTCTTTGTTGCAATCTTTATTTTCAGAGGTGCTCGTTATTAAAGTGCAGGGAACTCATGGCTCAATCCCAAGGTCTCGAGAGTTCTTGTATCAGCGTTCATGGCTGGAGGAAAAAATAAAAGATCTCACTTTCCAATAAATTAATTAAGCAGCGCGGATTTCCCAGCATTTTTGCAAAAACAAAGCACTGGAAATGGAAAAAAACATTACGAATTTACTGCTTCTCGGTCCTGGGGCCTTTTCCTGGTGATGTGAAATGCTGATGCAGCATCATAAGTGTACTCAAAGTAAATCAAATTTGCCAGGCTGGCAGCTGGATCCAAAAGTTTCATCAGGGACCACTGAAATCAAAATATTGATTCAGAGTTTTCTTACTAGCATAGAGTATAAAATGGTAGTCGTAGTCAGTTCATAGAATGAGAGAAGACTTCTTTTCCGACCGGCCTTTTTCGCTCCGCGCCTATTGTCTTATTCATTCTTAACTGACTGAATCGCCCGGTTTTTCAGAATCAAAACCTAATGCTAATGCGGGCGGATCGTCAACTAGGCCTCTAATCGTTGCATCTATCCAGGTTGGCTATGAGATGCACCAGGGATGCATCGATCAATATCGGCCAACAACCCGGTGCTTAAGTCAAGAAGAAAGAGAGAATCCCGGTACTATTTAAATAGCTTCTTTCTAACCTTAAGCAATAAGCCTTGCTTTCTTTCCACGACTAATTATTTACTACTTGGAAATAGGTTACTTAAAGGACATAACAATTTTGAAATTCCAAATGACAAGGCACAAAATAACACAAGAAATGCATGGTGAAGTTTTGGTGGCAAGCAATGCATAAACAATTAAAAATTTTAACATCATTTAATAATAATAAGTCAAGAGTGGGAAAATGAGCTACTAGTTGGAATTTCAGTGCCGAGTAACAAAGAGCAACATCAATTTGTCATTTTGTCCTTTTTTTCTTGGAGAGTAAAAATAAATAGACAAGAAAAATGATACATTGGGAAAACAGTCCTCGAACCGACAAAAATCAAAGGATTACTTATAGTAAGCTTGTGTAGTTATAAAGCATGACTAGCTGAGTTTTAGGAACACAACCACGTTAGCAGATGACGATGATGATTAATGTACTGCAAAACTAACTGTGAGGAAGTCTAAAATACAAATGCAGTGAATAGGTTCTCTCTGTGTAAGGTTTCCAAATTCCACTTTAAAATATCAAATGACCAATCTAACCCACTCTTTGATCTGCATAATAATAATAATAATAACCTTTTTGGAAACCAAAGTTTATATATTTTTTTGCAGAACATTTTTACTATTATTTCGGATAGGATGAAAATCAATTGACCTAAAGGTTCTGGACCATACAATAACAACAGTTTTCTCTCACTGAAGAAATAACAAAAAGATTCCAAAGAATATAAAATTTGGCCTCCTACAAGATTTTGACATGGAGAAAACATTGAGCAGTTTGGTTCGTTCATTCGATTGTAAAAAACTGACCGCTCAATCAGTGCAAGACTTGCCTTTTAGACTTCCTCAATTATTAGTATTTACTATTTAGTACTACCATTTGACAATAATAATAACAATAATAGCAGGAATAGCATACCCAGGTGACAAGGCTTTGCTGACCTCGTGGTAATGTGTGGTCGACAGGCTTGCGGCCTGTTAATAGCTCCAAAAGTACAACCCCAAAACTATAGACATCACTCTTGGGACTGAGCTGCCCAGTCATTGCATACCTACAATTTCCCCAATTCATGCAAATTACACACAGGATTATAGTATAATAATATAAGAATAATTTCTAAAATCATTTCTTCTAAATTCATGTTGCCTTTTGCTTTCATATTTTTCTTTGCTTTACAAAGGCTGCTAGAAATTTTAGCATAATTATCAGGAAAACTTGACTCAACATGATTCCAATTGTTACAGATAAAGAAATTGTTGAGGAACATACTCAGGGGCATGATAACCAAATGTGCCAAGGACACGGGTAGAGTGGAGGCGGGCAGCCATGTCTGGCGCCTGGTTTGACAAGTCAAAGTCGGCAATCTTAGCAACGTCATCCTCAAAAAGTAATATATTACTCGACTTTATATCTCTGTGTATCACATGCGGTTGTGCCTTCTCATGCAAGTACTCAAGGCCCCGAGCAGCCCCAACAGCAATCTTCACCCGTTGAGCCCACGTCAAAAGTGGGCCTGGTTGTGCTCCCTTTACACCTTTTCTGCCTAATTTAGATTTAAAAATAATAGGTAAGTTCGAGTAACTTTGCTACTGAGTCCTATGGTGACAAAGCAAAAACCTCTTTAATATGAAGTACATTTTTTTTAATTTAAGCATGCCTATTTTGTTATATAATTCCTTCCAAATTTGACTGATTCTATTAATTATGCATCTTCCGTGATTCTTTTGCCTGATTTACATCAAATATAATTTTTTTCTTAGCAGCATACTTGTGTATAAGGGTCCCACAACCCTTTAAGGTGCTTAGTTTTTACTGCCGCTTATTAGGCTGCTAACTCATCTAAATTCATTGTGCACCCATGCAAAAACCTCAATATAAAAATCCGCCCTTGAGTTAGAAATTATCATGCCTACCCATTAAAGACAAGAAATGTATCATGCATGACCATTTTAAGCATAGAACCATAGTATAGTCCTCTATTACCCTTTTTGCAATATCATCAGAAAATCTCTTCCAAACTATTTTTGTTAGTTCAGATAATGGAGAAATGGAACTACAAAATTGTTCCCAGAAATTAGGACATACAAGGATAGGTGATATAAAGCTGCTTTATCAGGGCATAACATATTAGAACGTTCTTTTGCACAAGTATAAACGATATTTGTAGGTTGGTACAGAAGGAATGACACAAGTAATGTTGGTATCAATGTTTATTGCTAGGTATATATTGTTTTCAAAGCCACCCTGCTACAACTATGATAAGCTTACTTATATGCATTGCGCAAACTAACATCAAAGCGACTATAGAATGAGAAAGTGGATTTTCCGTGGAATGAAATCTGTTTGTCTCCCGATGGGATGCTTTTTACTAATTGGATGACTGACAAGTCTGATGTATCCTTCATTGTCGGAGGAAAGATAGGAATTGTGCTTCAAACAAATAAAATAAAATTAGAAATGATGGTAAGAATACCATGAAGAATGTCATGAAGGGAACCCATTGTAGCAAACTCATAAGCAAGCACCCGTTGGTTTCCATCTACACAATATCCAAGAAGCTCCACTACATTTTCATTTTTTAACCTTGATACCATCGATACCTATTCACATATAAAGCAGATAAAACAAAATAAATTACAAAAGCCAAGAACCACTGGGCTTAAGGCTTGTTCAGAGTTCAGGCAGCGCATATCTTAATCCCAAGAACCACTGAACTTTAAGCCTTACCCTCATTTAATATAAATTTAACAAAACAATTAATTAGACTAAGCGGTTTTCACCACACACAATTTGACTTAGTTTGCAGCTCAATTTGATTGAAACATCCTGTCATGTTTTTCAACTTAAGTTATGTTCCCTGCAAAATGGACCCATGCTGTTCTGCTTTCAAGTGAACCCTCTATCTTCATTCTTTGCTACCAAAAATATCTAAAATAACTCTATTAAATTTCATACATAGAGGATAAAATTTGCAAAACAAAACAAACAAAGATGTAAATGATGAACCTGAGCAAGAAATTCCTGATCAGGCTGTTTACTCGCATCGAGTTTTTTTATAGCAGCTTTTCTACCATTTCTCAGAGCACCATAATACACCCTTGCATACGACCCCTCTCCAATCAAACTCTCGTTGCTGAAATTTCGCGTCACTTCTCTTATCTCATCTAGAGACAAAGAAGGTACCGCGATTGGCTGAACCCGAGCAGGTGGGCCTGCTGAATGCCCACCTAATGACGGACGGTTTGGACCGCCAGTATATCCTGAGTCATATTCCAAAATGTCAGGAAAGTGAAAGCATAAATAATCTCAGAGATATGGTTCGACACTAATCAATAATTGGTCTTCTTTGTGCATCTTCTAAGTAAATTCTTAATGAATATCTTTGTTCTTTCATTTTTGTTATATTTATGATTTGTTTAATTAATCTATCATGTTAAACTCGTCTGCCAATTTAGTTGTTTCCTTCATACCACAGGATACACATCTTGACTTCTCTGTTCCCCATTTGATCTCGGCCATCTTGGCAACTATTCTTAAAACTTTTTTTTGCATACTAGTTCACATTCTTGACTTCTCTGTTCCCCTTTTTACATATTTTTTTTCTTCTTCCCTTGGCTTCTTGTTGAATGCATGCAATTGTTCAAAACCAACGTAAAATTACCCATATTACGGTCTGGAATCGGCTCGGGTCTCTTCCATCTCTGTGCATCATCTGCTAAACAACACAACACCCAAACACATCAATATTGAATGAACTCAGGGTTAAAAAAGAAACAGTACCTTAAGTTGCTACAAGTCTACAACCAGTCAGAATGGTAATAACCAGCACTAATCTACCTGACTGGCAACACTGGGTGTCTCAGTAATATTGTGCTGATTGAAATGCTATAATTCCAGTACCAGAGTAGGTGGAGTACTGGTGCATATGCTGCCAGTCACACGCTGTACCTTCAGATGGTTTTGAGTTTTAATGAGACCTTACCATAACCTCAGATACATCCGGTATCAACCATAACTACAGTGGAAACTGTGCAACTTTTTTTTTCTCTGGACTGTAAAGTATGATTTCATCTAACTGGTGCGATACCATCTGAACTGGAATGGAACCTAAAACTTTGAAAGCATGTGGCAACATCCAAGTATTACAAATATTTCGAAGATGGATAACAGTGATGGTACCATTGTATTGCTCCTTCGAAGAAAAGCAACCCATTATCCTCTCTCCTTGCTCCTACAAAAATAAAGATTAAAAAGGGAAGGAAATAAAGTTATTTCTCAGTCATCCGAAAAACATTATATGCATGAAAAAGCTGGTCTGTAAGGATTATAAGGTTTGGAGATATTATTGCGTGCAACGTTAGGAGATTGATAACAATTGTATAGAGGGTAGTAGAAGATAATAGAGTTGATTAGTGTGGCAGATGGTTAGAATAGCATTTCAATATAGCCTATAAATACTCATGTAATTGTACTCAACACAATATCAATACAATTCATTTCTCTTAATCCCTCTCTTTACAATTCTATTATGGTCCTTAACTCGTCTTGGGCATTGGGCATATATGGCAAGCAAATTGGGACAGATTTATACGAATATTTATACTCTTTAGGCATATATGGCAAGTTATTCCTGTAGACGAATTTCACATCATTTCCGCGAAGATGTTTGCATGCCACCTGGTTTTAGTTCTACAATAGATTCCATCGAAAAGCAATTCTTAACAAAAAGATTACAGAAAATGTTATTGAAATATGAGGATCTCGCCGTAGAATCAACAGTTTTCAGCGAAACCGTGGAACCAAATGAAATAGTTACAAATAATCTGCTATAATTCCTCTATTTCATTTTTCTGTTTTGTGTTCTACACGAAATCAAACAAAAAAATTGGCATCTATAAACAGATCCCGCAAATTGAGATCAAGATCTGTCGATCAACGAAATCAACCCATTTACCGATTCTTTACGAGAAAATTTGCAAAATTCAAATTTTAAATGAACAAATAAGAAATCAAGGAGATAATCCAACCTTCCAACGACGAACTAATCGGACGTCTTCGAAGGCGGCGCGACGGAGAGAGAGATGGGGAGATAGAGGAGAAGGAGAGAGATTGAGGGTAGAGAGAAGAATCGCGCGTTGGGGCTTTGGCCGTATACGAAAAAGAGAAGAAACAGCTCGATTTGTTTGTCTATTTCTCCGCAGGAAAAGTTGTGCAAGCATCCCTGTAAAGTGTAAAAATTATTCATTCTTTAAAAGTATTATTTAATTTGGAAAAAATTCCAATCAAATGGTAGAGATTAAGTGGAGTAACTAGAGAGCACCCATCTTGATATATCTAAGTTTTTCCTATTTAATTTTTGTCAGAAGTAATCTGTAACATTTTTTAATTTCAATCTTTGACGTTACATAAAAAGTGAGAAATTGTTTAATGAAATACTAGTGCAATCAACTTTATGGATGACAAAATAACCCAGCAGCCTTATTGATAAATAAAAAAAATGTTAAAATTTTATTTTAGAAAATTAAATTACTTTTAGATTTAAAATTTTGAAAATAATAGTTATTCATATTGGATCCAAAATACAATTTACAAATTATTTACTAATTCAAGTGTATGTCTATCAGCCATTCATCAACAATTAGGCGTACGACTCGTGCTCCGTGCGAAAAAAATAAATTTTAAATTTTCGTATTACACTAATAAAATTATAATAAATCGTTTAAATAATAAAAAAAATAAAAAGCAATGGAAAAAGTCTGAAAACTACAGCAATTTTACTGTAACGATGAACAATGAAAATACGGTTTATTTCACTGTGAAAATGAACAATGACGAAATGTTGCGTAATATATAAAATTAGTAAATGTTGTGAACTTTGACCGGTCAGTCATAGGTCTACTTCCCTATAGGCTATAAATACGCTAATGAGGAAGAAAATGTTGTGAACTTTGACCTCGTAAGATACAATAATGAGGAAGAAAACAGTAAAAATAACTTAACACTATATTGCTCTTAATTAGCTCATAATTTGCAATATAATTTTTTTTTCCCACAAATGTTCTTTCAGGAAGAAAATTATAATATATTATTCTGCAAATTTTTTTTTAAAGGCACATGCAGGAAAAAAATTCTACATAGCTTGAAACTATTCTCTCATTATTCATGTGCATAAAAATGAAAATAATACGCCTTGAGTTCACTCATGCAACTAGTGTGACAATTAAGTGTGGTACTGTGGTGCAAATTTTAAAACTTTGTTTATACTCACTAGCGAAGCTTAGTGGGGATCAAGATAGATTATGCACTTATGCCCCCCACCGAAATCTGAAAATATATATTGAACTGTGATTAATACTTCTGTTAAATATTCCATTTTTCATAAAATTACTCTCTTTAGTCTCTTTATAAAGCATGTCATAAATAATTCTATGAAAATATACTAAATCAAATAAACATACAACATAGTTTCAAGTTATCTCTAACAATATCCAAATAAAAACTTAGCCAGACAGAACTAAGGAGCAAAAAACACAAAGTAGAAGAGTTCTAAAGAAAAGAAAAGGAACAAATAGATTAAATCGAATTTTTGCGGTGAATTTGACTTGATCTTCTCTTCTTCTTCTTCTTGTCAAGAAAATTATTCTAAATCCTCTGTAAACTGGTTAAAAATCGTAACTTATGAAACCTGTAAAAAATAGGTATTTATATTTGGAGCAAAACCCTCAAAATAGAACCCTAGAAAATGCAGGTTATGATTATGCGGTCACCGCAATAGAAGTTATTGCGGCCGCAATGAACTTGAAAGAACCTCTGGCTTGACTGCTAATTCTGGAGCTTAACTATCTTGCGACCGCAATATTTGTTATTGCGGCAGCAATGGACTTAGGTAAAAATCGCAGCCTCTTTGTCTGTGATTTGCGTGCTTGATTGCAACCGAAATATTGGGCCTTGCGCCGCAATTGACTTGAGAAAACCCTTCTAATTTTGGCTGACTGGGTTGCAGTTGATTGTGACCGCAATAGACTTGGAAAGCTGCTATTTTCTGAGATGATGAACTCCTAAGGTTGATTGCGGCCACAATGAGATATGTTGCGGCCACAATTGACTTGGCTGGCAGTCATTCTTCATTCCTGCTTGTTCTGAAGTGTCCTATTGCGTCCATTTTGTTCCAAAATACATGTTTTTTGCATTAAAGCACAAATATGATAGGGTGCGTTTGGATCAGATAAAATAGCGCTATTTTCTGAATAGCGAGTATTTTTAGTACAGTAAACTATCCAAACATGAAATTGAGTTTCTGGCTAGCGAGCAAATCTCGCTAATTCGCTAACCCAACATTTGGTAAAGTTAGCGAATTAGCGCTTTTACCGTGAATTTTTTTATTCTGAAATAGAGACTTTTGCCTTATTTTATTCTTATTTCTCAAAAGAACTCTCTCTCTCCACTCTTTCTTCCTGAAAACCGTCGGCTCCGAAAAACTCCAAATTTACTCGGGTGTTGATCGAATACAAGGAAAATAACTGCAGATTCTTACTATTTTCGTTGCAGGGAGTAGATTGACATCCACTTTGTTGGATTGTTGAAGTGGATAGGCGGTTCTGCCATTAAGGATAGTACCTTCTTTCATAATAAATTTTCCGGTTGGCTTTTCTCTTTCACTTGTTCCTCTGTCTTGATCTTCTCTTTTCTATTTAAAGCTTTGTTCTTTTTGGCTCATTTCTCTCTTGTTTTCAGAATTTTTTCATTCTCTGAGTTAGAGAAGAGAACCAGCATATAGAAAAAGGCAACGATTTGCACAAATTCACCTTACCACCTTGCCATTTCATATAAGTTTCCTTTATTCCCAAAAGCCCATAGAACAGAATTCATAGTATACAAATCTGGTAAATGGATTGAGATTAAAAGGATATTTTCTTTTTTTTATGTGCAGAAATTGCAGTTCTCTCGATCCTCTTTTGCACTCCCAAGTCAGCTTTGTGGTCCACTCTGTGCCGAGTTCATCTAGCAAGTAATACTAGTTGTACCTTCAATTTTGTACAGTGAGGGTGCCCTTTTTACCTGTATTTGTGTATCAGTATAGGTGTACCAGTAAAGGTGAACTTGTGTTTTGAGTATGCCGCATACTGTTCCAAATTAATGTTCACTTGCAAAAAGTGGTGCAACAGCCTCGCACATAGCATGAATTTATTTTAATAATTTAAACATCTTTTTCTTTGTTGGTATTTATATTTTGAACAAGGCAAGCTCAGGGGATTAATTGAGTGATATCTAAAAGTAATCAAATTTGGATGTTATGTATCATGAACTGAATTAGGGGTTAAAACAATATAGTTCAGTCTCTAGTACAAATTCTGGTTCTAACAGATCCAAAAATACAGTTTTCAACTTTTGTTCTCGGTTCTGGTAAATACTGACAATTTTTGGGGTCAGTACAGCAATTTTTAGGTTTCAGGGACGTTTTTGTGAAGTTTCAGGGACTGAAAATTGAGAAAAGTTGAAAATAAATTACAACTGGTTCCTGTCGGGGACTGAAAACTGACAGAAGCTGAATAGCACTAACTTGGAAAAAAAAATTAGTTAGAAAGTATTCATTATTTTATTCATTCCCTCCATCACTAATCCAAATATACAATCCAAACAATATTTTCACTAACTTGGATAGCAAAGATTAGCACTATATTCTCATTTCATGAATAGCAAAAATTTACCACTATTTTCAATCACTAATCTAGATAGCATTATTTTTACACTAATCATGACATGATCCAAACGCACCCATAGTGACTTGAACTTTTAAATAGATTAACCCTAATTAAACCTAAATTAACTTTAAATCAAACAAAACTTGGAGTAAATTCATAATAAATCCTACGTAAAAGCATGCATAATTTAGCATTATCATGGAACTGTAGAAACTTGAAGTGATCGACAAAATTGCTGATGGATGTGTGTAGACAGGTGGGAGGAGAGATGAATGGTGGTGGTGAAGGTCGGCGAATTGGTGACCATGGCGGTGGAAGTGGTGATTCGGGTTGGGGCACGAGTAGGATTAGGGTTTGGTGTTGGGTGTAGGAGAAAGAAGGAATGGAGGGGTGTGAGTGGAAGAGGAGAGATTGGGAGTTTTGTGGTGGTCTTGAGTGATGAAGGTGATGGCCAAAGAATGTTGGTGAGAGGTGCAGTTCTTATTCAAATATGTCCAACTAGAATTAAATTATTAATACTTTTATGAATAAAAAGTGGTGCAATTCTTATCCATTCACCCATTCAGTCGAAAGTTGAAGCGCAAATGAAACTGGTTAATGAACGGTATTGTCAATATCGTCCATTTGACTTTTTTTTATCGGTTCTCAACTCTAACTTTTTTTTCGAACTCTAAACTGTAAAGTAATTTTTCTTTCTATTTATTATTTATTTATTAAATCACTAATATTAAAATACGGGCATGTGGTGCTTGCATGTTTTTAACCGTAAGTTTTTTATATGGGAAAAACTTAGGTAAATCTAAACAAGTGCTTCCTAAGTATTTCACTCAATCTGTATCATTTGATTGCATTGAGATTCACACTATATATTTCAATTAAATGTTACGGATTAAGCGGAGTACCTAGAGAGCATATGTCTAGGTGTATCTAAGTTTTTCTCTTTTTATATTATGAAATTGAATTGTTTTTCTACATAAAATTGTGAAAATAGAAAAAAAAAAACTATAAACGAAGAAGTCGGAAAACAAAATTTCTCTTTGAAAAGTTAAAGAAGTTTTTATCTAATTTATTTAAAATGTAGAAATATTATTATAAAATAATGTGATAATTCTTAAGAAATAAAAAAGGCTTAATAAAAAATGGGTAACATTTTAAAATTTCGAAGTCATGCCTACACATGCATACGCGTGTCATATGCGTGTTTCACACTTGAACATGCCATACGAACATCCTAAAAGTACCTTCACATTATGTATTAATTTCGACTTTCTGAGTGATTTACTATTATACATGTATACTTATTATTTTTTTATTTTGAAATCTGCATGTAATTGAGCATTCAAAATGGCAAATAATAGCAGCAAATGTAATGTTATGGTTTATGAACCCATCCGAAAAGCACATTATAAGATAACACAACTTTGCAAGGTCAGATGTGATAGTTGGCTAGCCTTGACTTGACTGCCAGTACTGGTCAATTTTTCTATTTGGATCAATCATCTCTAATCCCAACTAAATGGTACCCGAATCTGCTGTAGTGCAGTAGCGCGCTACAGCAAATGAACGGTTCGGATCGATCGTCAATTTCGCAATCTACTGGTTTCTATCTTTTTTTTCTTTGAATCAATCTTATTGCCGACTTAAAGAGAAATTGTAAACAGAAATTGTCGTGTAGAATTTAGCAAATATTTTGCAATTTGGACGGAGATGCTGTTCTAAGGATAAAAATCCATTCTAACAGAGTAAACTTATATAATAATAATAATATACTCCAAGCTGATCAGTGCTTAATTTATATAATATACAAGAAAATGATAAACTTTAATATGAGTTTTACCATTTATCAAAGTATTTGAAATTTACAAAAATTCATATTTATAATTTTGTATTCAATATCAAATAATATTCAGATTACAATATATCATTTGGTACATGACCAATCTACAGTACTATGAGCAATTCTTTATTCAATATAATTTTTTATTTAAAATTGTTTTTATTAAAATTATAAAATATTGTATCTATCAACTTTTATTTAAACTTGTTTTTTTAAGATAAAACATTTTGTTGTTACTTTCTTATGATTTCTTATTCAGAAATGTTTTTAATAAATAAAAAATATATTGTTATAACTTTCTTACTAAGAACATATCTTTATTCACAACTTATTATTTATTGAGCACATAGAATTTACTCGAGTGGTTTCCGTTGTAGATAAATGGATAGTATGGTTTTACTTTTATTTCAAACCAAATTAATTTCTATTGAAATATGCCAGAAATATCCCAAATTGCACAGTTCACCTTTAAAAATTAAAATGAGTGGAGGCGTGGAGCTGAGCTGTCAAAGGTTGACAGACGGGGTCCACTTATTGGAAGCCAGCTCAGCACCAACCAATGGCCATTTTCAGATTTTCTTCTCATTTTAAATTGGCGGTTTTACATAACCGCCCTCCTGAATATAAAAAATTGTTGAGTCGCCTTCCAAAAGTACAATACAACAAAATATTATTACATGTATTAATTTATTAATTAGGACTTACCAATCACAACGATACATCTGAACCCTTCTAATTAAATTTACACGGTTCAGTTTTTTACTAATTTTTTTATGAAGACTCTCACAGTCTCATGTTATTTTATTTTTTGATAAATACAAGTGTTATTTTTGATCAAGCATCGAGCAGTCCGTGCTTGATCAACAAATCTTACGAACAAACGTCTTAAATTTTAATTTGTCACGCTCAATAAATTTTTGTATCAAAATTTTATTGGATATAAAAAAAATATTTTTAGAATTATTTAATTACTTGCTTCGAATTTTCTAAAATAGCTTAACTAGTAATAAAATAATCAATGATTATATACATAAAATAGATATACTTCTGATAGTATATTTTTGTAAATCGAATATAAAAAGTATTTAAAATTCAAAAATTAGTGAGGAGTAACTGAAAGAGAGGTGATTCGGTCATAGTAATTAATTGTAATTTGTGCACATGAAAATTATTTCAAATGACCTCTTGTCATTGGCTGTTCATGTCATGTAAGCATCCACACATGATAGGATGCTCCTAGCATAGAATTTGTCCACTTTTCTTGTGTAAAGAAAAACGAATCGGTGAAGCATCATTCTAAAGTTGTCTTTGTCAATAGGAAAAATTAGTTTTATGTCATTATAAATTTGAAAATTATCAAAATATTATTAATTTTTTTTTGTCAAAATGTCACTATCGCCATCTGATCTCTATACAAAAAAGTGTCTGATAGTGATATTTTGACAAACTTTTTTGAGTGACATTTTGAAGTTTTGTAGTGACACATGTTCATGTGTTATCTAGACGTTCACATGTTTTGCAATCAGAATATTTTTTTAGTTTAGAATTTGTATTTCTAATCGTATTCGTCTAGAAAACACATGTGAACCCGAATGTTATAAAATATGGTTATTGCTGTAAAAGATTTGAATTAAAAGTCATAAATACTATTTCTATTTTCCTAAGGTCAATCATGAAAAAAAACTTTCATCTTTTGAACTTTGAAAAATTTATTAATTAAAATAATAATAATTTAATACAAGAGTTGGATTCTATTTAGATAAGTTTTTGTAACGACTTTGACTGTGCTCGTCGAGACTATACTTTTTTTTTATTGTCGCAAGTCATCAAGCTGTAAATGTCGGAGTCTACTTCCACCGCGTCAAGTCTGATTTGCGATCAGAGAAACGAGCTATTCAAAATTGATTCTGACACAAACACATGATAAAAAATTACAAATTAAGGCATAAATTGATAGTGGAGCCAAATTTTAGATATCATTTCTCCGATCCCAAATCGGACTCAACGTGGTGGAAGTAGACTCGAATATCCACAATTCGATGGCTTGCGACGATAAAAAAGAATTAATTATGATTCCGAAGAGCGTCGTCGAAGTTTGTAGAAAAAAATGTTAATCATACTTAATATTTTTTGTAACAAGTTCAGCTGCGCTCGTCGAGATCATAATTAGTCTTTTTTTATCGTCGCAAAACATCAAGCTGTAGATATTCGAGTCTACTTTCATCACATCGAGTTTGTTTTGCGATCGGAGAAATGAGCAATTCAAAATTGAATCCGACGCAAACTCATGATAAAAAAGACTAATTAAGATATAAGTTCAAGATGGAGCTAAATTTGAGATGCACGTTTCTCCGATCGCAAATCAGACTCAACTTGGTGGAAGTAGACTCGAATATCTACAGCTCGATGATTCGCGACGTTAAAAAAATTTATTTATAATCCCGATATGTGCAGTCGAATTCGTTACAAAAACTTACCTAAATACAACCTAACTCATCAATTAAAATATTAATATTTTATTAATAAAATAATTCAAACAACCTTCTCTCTGTATGCAACGAGAATTAATCCGGAATCACAGACTCCGGAATGGCTAGTTTAGTGATTTTGATCCGAATTTTGTCAGTTTCGTGTTTTTTTTATTTTTTTTTGTTAATAAAAAAATTTCGGTTTGGGAATTGGGATTAGAGTTTTATTTTTTATTTTGTTTGTGGACGTATGTGTTGTAAATTTAATGAATAAAAATAAAAAACAGAGAGCGCCTCATGATTTGTATATCCAGGCATCCAGCCGTTGTTTAAGTGGGAAAATCATAATTATCATCTTAGTTAATTAAAGAGCCCAAAATGCAAAATAAATTGGTGAAAGAAAAACCAACAAATTCAGGCCCTTGTGTTGCCCAGTGTTTCAAAAAAGGGAATGCTTTCAACGATTGGAGGAGCTACCGTCAAGCAACTAGTGGTTATATTGTCAATTATTCAAATTTTTGTTGACAATTTGACGTTCCAATTTTAAATATGTATAAAATATTATTAATTTAGTAAAAAGTAAATTAGTTACATATTTAAAAATATTATTAAATATGTTGTATTTGGTCACAGCATGATCAAATACAAAAAGGCCATTACGCCATAAAAGAAAGTTTATACAAATAAAAAAAAATCAGACAATTTGTAACAGTGATAAACCTTCTAACATTTCGAGAATGGTAATTAAAAAAGCTTGCAAACATCAAACATGGAATCCTGTTAGTACAGGTACTGTACTATCATCTCCCTTTTGGGTTCGCTATTTGAGAGAAAACTGAGCTTGATGCATCACTTACCATGTTACAGCCACCACCTACATTACTAACATTCACACTGTTATCCCCAGAATGCCTCTCCATCACAGTTTCATGAACACTATTAATACTGTTCTCATCCCGACCTGTATGAGGCACCGTGGTCTCTTCGAGTTGAAGAGCATACTCTAAGTTCCACAGCACATCCCCCATTCCTGGTCGGTCGGACCCGTGATCTGCTAAGCATTTCTCAGCTGTATCACCATATCTCTTTAGTGAAGTTGCACAAATTTTTCCTGACAAAGCAGGATCCACTATCTGATCCAATAGACCCTGTTTCTGCCACGACATGGCCCATTCGGCAATATTAACTTGCTCTCTTGGCAGTACTGGATTCAAAGCAGGTCGGGCACATAGCACTTCCAACAATACGACCCCGAAAGAGTACACATCAGATTTTTCAGTCAGTTGTTGCCTCCTAAAATATTCTGGATCCAAGTACCCAAAACTCCCCTTCACTGCTGTGCTCACATGGGTTTGATTTTCATCCAAAGCAGGTCCAGTTTTAGACAACCCGAAATCTGAAACTTTGGCCACAAAGTTTTCGTCCAATAAAATGTTTGTGGTCTTCACATCTCGGTGAATTATACTACGGGTTGCACCTGTGTGCAGGTAGTGCAAGCCTCTTGCTGCACCGATACATACCTCCAGCCGCTGCCTCCAAGAGAGAGGTTCTAGATCTGACCCATAAAGGTGATTCCTTAACGGGCCATTTGCCATGTATTCATACACCAATATCATCTCGGATCTTTCGTTGCAATAGCCAATTAAAGATACCAAATGTCGGTGCCTGAGCTTAGAAAGCATTTGTATTTCAGTATGGAACTCAGCTAAACCTTGTTCTGACCTAGGATTCCCTCTCTTGACAGCAATGATTGTACCATCTTCTAAGGTTCCTTTGTAGACCTTACCAAACCCACCTACGCCCAAAATTAGCGTTTCGTCAAACTTGTTGGTGGCATACATTATCTCTTGAAATGTGAAAACCCGACCGAGATTTGTTGATGCAAGAGAGATACAACTAGTTGTACCACTTCTGTTTGATAACATTGAAATCTTACTACTCACTGTATGTGTGGTACCACTACCAATCAAAGGGAGAGGCAACCATGGATTGCTACAACTTAGTTCCTTCCTCTGACGAACTGTCAGACAATAACATCTCAAAACCACCAAGGCTAACACAATGGCAACCAATCCAAGAACAAGAGACACAATAAACGGTATCCTTTTGACACCTCTACCTGATACTGAGTCTGGTAAAATGTCATGTACTGATAACGTACCATCGAGGGCCATAAATTCATTGCTGATCTTCATTATCTCCAACCCATTTATAATAGCACTGCTAAAACCTGTCATACTATCAGTTCCAATGCTAACAGTTAGTGTGCTTGACCCATTAGAAGAGTTCGAGACAATATCTTTGTAATATGGCACTGAGAGGCCACCTTTCAAAGACGAAAGATCCAAGCTCTCAAGGGCCATGCCATAGTTCACATACACATTGAAGACCAACATGTTGAGCGCCTCACTAACTATGTCGCAGAAGTGCATGCGAAGAAGGTATCGGAAGGTTGGATCTACAGTTAAAACCCAAGTGATGTTAAAATTTGGGTCTGTTACATTTGGATCTCCCATTGCTTCGGCTGTGGAGTAAACTAATGCAGGTGCTGTCTCAGTTGTTAGCCCACTTGGGTATTTTATTGTTATTGGGTCTACAGACACCTGCTATGCACCAAGATCGTTCATGTCAGGAAACAGAAGCATTTTTTCTTATATAGTAAAATGTTGAGGTTGGATTATATATCTATATTTATCCCATTGCCATGCCTATTAAACACATAGGCCAAAAAGTGACAATAAAAGTTTAACAACATAAAGGAGTAAAACTATGATGCTTCTAGACATCAAGGCCGCCTGTGCTCTTAACTCAAGAATATCATTAGACATTTTTAAATTTTCATTTATCATGCTTAATAATTTCTTTATATCAAAATCTAGTAGGAAACAATTTTTTTTTTATTTTTAGATTCTTTTAGGTACATGTTTTGATTTTTTGAAAATGGCCTAGTTTTATGTATAACATTGATTATTTTATTATTATTTTGGAGCCACTTTCAAAAATTCAAAACAAGTACTTAAAAAAACTCTAAAAATAGATTTTTTTGTTTCCTACTAGATTTTGATATAAAAAATTTATTAAGCATGATAAATCTAAATCAAAATTTAAAGATGTCTAATAATGTTTTTGAGTTAAGAACACCGTGAGGCTATGGTGCTCCTACTCCAACATAAAGATATCTATGACACTAGCATAAGATTACATAATACAAAAATATAAGGGTCACATTGATCCAAACACTATTAGGGCCTGTTCGGAGGCTTTTACTGTTTGAGTGGGAAGAAAATAATTCCCCATCCAAACAGTACTTTTTAGTTTAATTCCCATTCCCATTCCCACTCTTGGGTTGATTCCGAACGGGCCCCTAAGGTTTCAGACATTTAGGTATTGTGCACCAGTTTCATATGTTAAAATACATCAAAGTCCAAGAATTCTGGCTTCTGGTAGGTACTATTGCAAGGCTGTCCTGTTAACAAACCAATAGTTACGAAATTTAAGCTTGCTATTTGGTACCACTTAAAATGGATGATATGGGCACCAGTCAACACAATGTTCTACTTGTAGCAATAGTTGTACCTTTACGGCAGAATTATTAACATGGAGATAACCCAAGTCATTCTCCCAGTACCGACCGAGTGAATCATTCAATGGAGTTATTACTGGACCTCCCATGTTTAACCTGTACATTGTCGCAAGCCCAAGACCCGACAATCCGGTAAAAGATGCACTTGGTATAGTAATAGCCTCATTATCAATTAATGAATCAGGTATAGATACAATTTCAATTGCATTAATGAAAGAAATCGACCCGTTAGAAGGTACAAAGATTAACGAGAGCAAATTGGAAGTTACATTGATTGAGAATTCCTTAAATAGGAAGGAGTGATTAGAATTTTTGAATGTCAAGTTGTTCATTAGCACAAAATCATCAGTTAACACAGTTAATGGTGCTGAGAGGAGATCATGGGTTGAATTGGGCAATGGGTAGAAGTGTAAGCGGATCCAATGTCGACCTGGTTGGTGGATATTGAACTGGTAATAGGCAGTTTGTGTGAACAATCTAAGAGATTGGTATAGAGAAGGGAGGTATGAGATTGAATTGTGGTTAGAAACTGCAAAAGAAGAATCTTTCAAAGTTTTCAGAGAGAAATTTGGTGTATTTGGTGAATCAGGGTTGAATAATTTGCCTTGAAACGAGATGCTTTGTGTAGAACCGCATGAAATGAGATAATCATCTACTGGAGTAAATGCTGAAGAAATGAGAGGGAATCTTGTACAAATTAGTAGAAAAAAGCCAATCAAATATTCCATTTTTTCAAAAATTGAGAAATAAGAGTGAAATATTTCAAATTCGGTGTTACCAATTGGATTTGAAGTTTTGAACTAAAGGAGTTTGTATTGGGAGAGTGAAAATGAACTGACTATTCAGAAAAGAAACGCCAGAACATCAAAATTGAGTGGCATTGGCAAGGATATTTTCATGCAAACCAGAAACTAACTCACAATATGCTCTCATTTGAGAAGTACTAAAAGAAGAGAGAACACTAGAAAGTAGAACGTGCAATTGCTAGAGGAAGAGACACAAACAGTACCAAATCGGGGGGTGGGGAGGGGCTTGAGCTACCAAATCATCTCTCTTTCTTTCTCCCTTTCTCTCTCTAAGAAAAAGACAAAAAGACTGTATCAACTCTTAAGCTTTTTGTTAATTATACTTAATAAGCAATGCATGCAAGAGAAATATAAAAAAAGGTTGCAGAGCAAGGAGAAAAAAAGAAAGAGGTGCTTTACAAACTGGCAGATTGCTCAATTGGAAAGAAAACACAACTTGACGGATCGATGGGGACCCCATGCAATTAATTTCTCCATTAAATATTTCTCTCCTCTCTTGGTAGAAGCCTAGAACTAGAAGAGAGAGATGGAGATACTGGCAATGAGCTGTTCGTGTCAGTGTAGTAGAGACTGTAGAGTGTACACAATATAGTGTGTTTTGTCGTTTCTGTGCGCGCGCCTGTAAAACAGTAAGTGAGAGAGAGAGAGAGAGAGAGATTAAAGGATCTGATCTGAACCGTCCAATTGACTATGAAATAAATCATGTGTACTAGAATAAAATCATGTGAGTTGCTCACTTGCTTCTCTGTTCGTTAGAGGTGCTTACATGAAAGAAACTAAGCAAAAAATATATCAAAGATCCTATTCTATTAAAAAAATATGGACCAGTAGATCATTTAATACTGAAATCACACCGTCCGATTTGACAATTTTTTACCACTAGATTTGGATTGCCACAGATACAGAAATCAAGACCGTCCGATTTGTCTTTCCAGTGCTTCATTTTTTTTCTGGCCCAATTGGCGTTGTTATAAATATTGAATCATCTTTTAAAGAAACACAGAGAAGAAAGGAAGGCCTTCACTTCAGTAACACCTGTACCAATTTAAAAACACAGGTTGCATTTCAGCCCATTGACAAAATAAGCAATGTTGGCCCATAACACACAAAAGACGAAATTTCACGTGAATCTCTCAAATTTTAAATTACGTATTGTCACTTTAAATTGAGTAATACGTTACTGTCTGAAATTTTAAAAACTCACGTATTTATCTATTTTATTATTTATTATTTTAGCAAATTACTTACCGATAAATTCCTCATTACCTTAAAGTGTCAATATTCGTTTTAATACAAATGAAAATTTGAAACAATATGAAATTAAAATGGTAATGATGAGAAATATAAAGTTAAATTTTATCGGTGAAAGACTTCATATATAAGTTTATAATTATAAAGAATTTTTCTTAAAGATTCTTTAAATGTTTAATGGCACCAATTTAAAGTTTTGAATAGATATTAAGAATGCAACTTAAGAATTTTTCATTAAGATTATAGTTTACACAAAGAAAATAATATCTATGCAATTAAAGAGTCTCAATAAAGTATTATCAAATTGTGATACAATCAAATATTGATAAATCAGATTATTCAAGTCTGTGGAAGTAAAAAACAGAAATACAATATGTCTTAAAGAATAAGAATTAAGATAATTGCCCTCGATCAAAATTAAATGCAATAAAATATGAGTATTTATATGTCTTATAAACATTAAATATTTTGATATATAGCCATTAAGACATTGTGTTATATAACGATATATTCAAAAAAATACTTAGTATAAAGATATTTATAAGATCTTTTGCGAAATCTTAAAAGACTTATAGCAAACAAAATAATAATACTCAAGTATCGAATGTTAGAAATTTTTTTGAGGTCATATCAAATCTGATTTCAGAATTAAATGCATGTTCTCATAAATATGTCATTCTAATGAACTGAGTATAGAGATCATTTAAGTTATATCGTGACAATAAAAGAGTCATGCATTATAATACTAGAAACTTAATAAGGCTGAAATATTTTTCATATAAGTTTTCTAAAAGATAGATAAAAGATATAACATATAACAGTGCAAGCTTCATATCCACAAGATTTGTGGAAAATATGAAAGTTTGATTTTGAAGACATGTATGTTCGATGTAATTTGCAACAAGTTGTAATATATATACAAATTACATCTCTCTCTTTAAAGCCTTGATAATAAAGGGAACTTGACAAGTTTTTTAGTAATTTAAAAGAAATATTGAAAGATAGAACATGTAACCGTACAAATTTCATATCCACATGGTTTGTGAAAAATATGGGAGTCTGATTTTGAGGAAATATAATATGATTTGCAACAAGTTGTGATATATATGCAAGTCACATATCTTTCTTTAAAGCTTTGATATCACTAAAGTAACAATGATCCATTCGGAAATAGACACGTATAATTACATTCTCGCGTATTTTCTGAACTATATGACCATAATCTAATTCATGTCATCTAGTTGTATTTGGCATTATGATTTGTCGGGTAAGTAATGCAGAAAATGTGCCGACAACATTTAAGTACCTTGCTGGTATAACTAATAGACCGAATTGATTAAGAAGTACAAAAAGAAAGACATAAAAGTTAAAGTAGTATGCATATTCACAAATATATGTAATAAAAAAGATCACACTTGTTCATGTGGAAGATTGTTAGAATTGAGACGTCAAATCCAACAAATAAAATTTGGACTACGTGTTATATAATTAATACATCTCATATTGTCACCTGATATTAGAAGTAATATATGGATATGCCAAATAATGTGATTAACTGATATATAATGATATTATACATATTTTGCTAAGATTTTGGTTACGAATGCATATAGAATTTAAGTAAATTAATTATAATTGTTAATGAACTAATTGTGATTAATTAAACTATATATTGGTGTTAATGTAAAGTCAGAAATATTGTTTGGACTAAATCCAACTTAAATTGGATCAAAGCCGAAGCAAAACAACACAAACACAAGTCTATTGCGATCGCAATAAGATCCTTTGCAGCCACAATGAAATAGGAAAGATTTGGCAACATTCTTTTTGAATTTTCAGAAGATCTATTGCGGTCACAATATATCTCATTGCAGTCGCAAGAGACATGGCAGATTTACTGCCAAGTCTATTGCGGCAGTAAGAGAACTATTCCAAGGCAAATTTTGACTGTCTAGATTTACCGTTATCTTTCTGATTGGATATTTTAGATTTTATACCAAATTTCATGGAATTATTTACAAAAGTAAATTAGAGGATTTGGAAAAGAATTGGAGAGAATATAATTCGATATATTCCATTAATATTTAATAATTAATTATGTATCTTTCCAAGATACGTTAACATCTCTATAAATAGCGCTGGGTTTCAATCCATACACAGCATTGGTCGAACATTTTTTTCCCGGTTATCGACATAAGGCACATGTGTTGTGCATAACCTCTTTTCTTACTCCATTCAAAGAAATACTTCTTGGTTCGTTCGTGATCTCGAAGAAAAGATAGGCATTGGGATTTACGTGAATTGGAACTCTAGCGCACCACGTCAAACGTTCGCACTTCCCTTCGAGGACTGCGTTGAAAGGACAAGCGTACAAGGGAGACCGTAGGGGTGGAAGGTAAATTCTCGCTTTCGCACTTTTTTCGTATTCCAAACATGTAGCACAAAGGTTTTGAATTGAAATACAATTGTTGTCGTAATTTAGGGATTTTGTTATTTGGCTCATATCCTAAATTGTAATGCAGCAAAATTAAGAGCCAACACACGCTTCATAACGCCGCATGACGCCGCTTCGCCAATGCACTCTGCATAAGCCGCATGACGACGCTCCATCGTTGCAAGCCACATGACGACGCTCCGTCGTTGCAAGCCACATGATGTCGTTCCGTCGTTGCAAGCTACATGACTCAAGACGCATGACACATGACGCAAGAGGCAAAACGCAAGGCGCATGACGCATGACACATGACGCAAGAGGCAAAACACAAGGCGCAGGGCGCATGACGCATGACGCAAGACACATGATGCCGCTACAAGACACATGACGCCGCTACAAGACACATGACGCCGCTACAAGACACATGACGCCGCTACAAGACACATGACGCCGCTACAAGACACATGACGCCACTACAAGACACATGACGCAAGAGACATGACATGACGCATGACGCAAGACACTACAAGACGCGTTACACAATACACATGACGCATGAAGCATGACGAATGACGCAAGACGCATGACTCAAGACGCTACAAGCCACATGACACAAGACACATGACACATGACAAATGACACATAACATATGATGCAAGACGCAGGATGCACGATGCTATTACAAGCCGCATGATGCATGAGAGAAGTCGTTGCAAGCCGCATGACGCTCGATCGTTATACTTTGAGCTTATCGGAGCATATTATTATTTTTCTTTGGTAGACATGATATTTATTTTCTTTCTATTACAATTCGTTCAACATTTTCATGAACTCTTATCTAATTAAAATATAAACTATATTAAATCATGAAGTTATTATTATTTATCAATTCCACTGCAATGCGCGAACACTTGACTAGTTTATCTACAATATAGCTAAATGTGATATACGTCAAAAATACAACATGACTAATTTGCCCTCAAAATTGATCAATTATAAGACCAACATAACAAGCAGCATTTTTTTAATATTTTACACATTTATTTTGTCAACGAATCGTTGGTACGACGGCAGGACGGCTATCGTTGGTACGAATCGTTGGACATTTATTTTTTTTAATATTTTACACATCTATTTAGAAGTAAAATATTCAATTTTATATTTTTTGAGGAGTATTTCATGAAATTCCGTTAAAAAAAATCTAAAAAGCCACTAAAACATCCACGTCATCATCTCCCCCTCATTTATTTTATTTTATTTTATATTGTCAATGTGGCTCCAAAGCTTAACAGCCACTAACTAGTGATAACTTCCACCTTTCTCATTTTTGTTCAATGCCTCCGGCCATAGTCGCTGCTCTCTCCGGCGGCGCCTCCGCCACTTCACACGGGAAGCACCTCTTCTCCCCCTCCCCTTCCAAACCCTCCTTCAACGATCCTCTCCCTTCCCCTCTCTCTCCTCTCTCTCTCCCCAAACCCCCAACCAGACGAGCTATAAACCACAAACCAAAAAAAGAACGCAATTCTCAGTCTCTCAGCCTATCCTCCCGCAACCGTAAATCCGTTAACCCGGTTTCTCCAACTGATGATGATCCATCTGAGCCAGGTCCCTCCGGCATGTCGTTCCGCTTTCGCAGTTTATCCAAATCCCAAATCCCTAGCCCTTACCCTAATCATAACCCTAAGCCTAACGAGAGAAGCAAGAAAAACCCTGCCTTTGATATACCCCACCTCAGGACCCGGTACCACAAGCCGGTGTGCCCGAGAGACGAGCCCATTGTTCTCACAAAGGAGGAATCTAATCGCGGTGACCGGTCAGTAATAGTGGGCCGTTCCGGTGTGTCATACCTGCTTCCTGATGCACCGTTTGAGTTCCAATTCTCTTACTCAGAGACACCCCGTGTGGCTCCTATAGCAATCCGTGAACCTGCATTTTTACCATTTGCGCCCCCTACAATGCCTCGGCCATGGACTGGTAATTGCCCATTAAGCTTTGAACATTTGCTAAGAATATATGTTCGTATGTTAAAAAAACTATGTATATTTGCATTCACGTAATTCAATAAGTTGATGTTTGCCAAAATAAAAATAAAAAAGTAAAGGAAAACTAATTAGTTGATGAATATTGTTCCATTTTCATTAATAATTATATGCAATATTGTATACTAGGAAAGGCTCCTTTGTTGTCTAAGAAGGAGAAACTGATGAAGAAAGGGAGAAAGATAAGTCTTGCAGAGCCTCTGGGAGTTGGGGGCAGCTTGGCAGAGGTGACTGAAAAGGGTTTGGTGAGAGAGATGAGAGGAAAGAAGGGTTTGAGTGAGCACTTGAGGTTGGGTTTGTGCAAAGTTGTGGATAATAGGACCAGAGAAGAGATTTTGGGGGAGCCGTTGTCTCGGTTTGAGATTAGAAAGCTTGTCAAACCGCACTTGTCACACAACAGACAAGTTAACCTTGGTGCGTTTTTACTTCTTGCTATGAGATTACAACCATTTTGCAGTGCAGTCCATTTCTGTTTAGACTTATATCAGTTCAAACTATGCAACCTATAAAGGACTTTAAACTGTGTAATAACTTATTACTGAAGGATTGGTACAGTGCATTTAAAGTAAATTTACCTCCCATGTGTAATTAAACAAGCTAATCATGGTACAGTCTTTTGGTTGAAATTAGTTCAATTATAATATTCATTTTCTTCTGGTACTCTTGAGTACCCATAATTGCAACACGTTACGCCTAGTGAAAACCTCAAATGCTTGATCATTTCTTCATAAAGCCTATATATAACCAATTTATGCATGAGTTAAATTATTGTTGGTTTTATGGAGGTGGCAAGTCGGGTGGGTCGGGCGGGTTTGGGTCGGGTCGGGTTAGTTTGACTGTCGATAAAAGTAGGGTTGCAGGTCGGATCAGTTTTGGGTCGTCTGGTGTTGACAATTTTTGGGTCATGGGTCGGGTCGGGTGAGATCAAGTCGGGTGTCGGTCTTTTTCGGGTAACGGGTCGGGTCGGGCGAGATCGGGCGGGTTTCAGGTCGGGCTGCATCGACAATTTTCGGGTCTTGGGTCGCACGAGATCGGGTCGGGTTTGGATTGGGTTGCACCGACAACTTTTGATTATTATTTTGAGTTTTAAGTTCAATAGGACAAGATAGGGACGCTTCATTGAATTGTGTTATTAAATCTTGACTTTCTCTGATTTTAATTTTGTTAGAATTAGATTATGATATAGGCAAGATAGGATTAGATTGATTTGCAAGTTGTATCAGGACAAGTCGTGTCGGGTTGGGCTCGGGTCCTCATGTGTCGCTCCATTTCGGGTTACGAGTCGTCGTCGAGTCGGGTCGGGTTCTATGTGTCGTGCCATCTCGGGTTATGGATCGTCCCGGGTCGCTTCGTCTCGGGTTATGGGTCATCTCGGGTCGGGTCGGGTCGGGTCGGATCGGGCGAGTTTCTTGTGTCGGGTCGGATTCTGCCACCTCTCTTGATGAACCCAATTTACCTGATCTTCACATCAATTATGAAATCAATCATGAAAATAAGTGGAAAATAAAAAGGCGAAGATAAAACAATACTTGCCAATGTCTGATTGAACTGGTATATTGTATATTGTTTACCTGCTACAGTGAAGCAAACTGTGGCTAACATCTGATAGGTGGGTCCACACATGCTTATTATTTTTGTTGGATAAAAAAGGTAGATAGATGCTCAAGCAGTTTACTGATTCAGGCGGTATACCATACATAGCTGATACCAAGTACCATTAATGGTAGAGGAATATATTCTTGTGTTGATTTTATCATAATATTTTAACCCTATTTAATGATGAAACATGAAAAAAGTGAGCTTATAGTTCATAGTTGTTGGTAAGATATTACTGGTATGCTGCTGACAGGAAGGGATGGGTTGACACATAACATGTTGGAACTGGTCCATTGCCATTGGAGAAGAGATGAAGTTTGCAAAGTCAGATGCCGTGGTGTACCAACTATTGACATGAACAACATTTGCCGCTGCCTTGAGGTACTTTTTCTCATCTTATTTTACGTTGGAGTTTATTTTCTTTCTTCCATGTAACTTTCGTTAGTAGTTCTTCTAAACAAATGTCAGGAAAGAACTGGAGGAAAAATTATACACAGAGTAGGGGGAGTCGTGTTCCTTTTCAGGGGGAGGCATTATGATCAACGTACTCGACCAAGGTACCCGACAATGCTCTGGAAGCCAGCTGCACCAGTCTATCCCAAACTCATTCAAGAGGCACCGGATGGGTTGACTAGAGAAGAGGCAGCTGAGATGAGAGAAAAAGGAGAGAAGTTACCACCAATTTGTAAATTAGGTAGATTTTTTGTACATTTTGACAATTTCCATTGTGTTGGAATTTGGAAATATGAAAGAAGCTAAAAGGATGAAGAAGAAGAAAACAAAAAAAGGGGGTCGAAAATAGTCCTAATGATTCCTTGCAACATCCAAAATTTCTTTATCTTCTTAGATACTTTATTTTTGTTGTTATTCTTTTAATTGTTTTTTCAGCAAAGAATGGGATATACATAAACCTTGTCAAAGATGTAAGAGATGCATTTGAGGTAGCTGAATTGGTGAAAATTGATTGTGAGGGGATGGAGCCAAGTGATTACAAGAAATTATCTGCAAAACTCAAGGTTAGCATGAATCACTCTCTCTCTTTGAAACTCTTGGCAGAAGCTGCCAAGCTTTAAACAGAAAAATTCTACAATTGGTACATTATACGTGTTGTCAACGTGTCATCAACTATTACTGGCACTGCTTCCTCGGCACAACTAGTGAATTACTTCTAACAATCCTACAACACAGAAGTCAAAACCTAAAATTGTTAGCAGCATTTCATCCATAGCTGTACATCATTAAGAATCCTCTGTGCCAGTTGGTCAGGTGTAATTGCAGTCCCATTTCCTTCGAAATCTCGTGCGTTCCTCTGTTTCCAAATTGAGTGCTTCGTTGCTAGGAATCCAATTTCCCAAAGTTTGATGTTATTCGAGTCCCCACGTAGTTGCTCCCTGGCTTGCTGCACCATTTCAGCGATATCCATGATTGGTCGAACAAAGGGGGGATGTCCAGATGTTGTTGCATCAAATACCATGCGGTGATTGCATAAGGGCACATGAGGAATAATAGGTGGATTGCTGATTCTACAGGGCAATTGCAGCACATGAGGCACTGCATTGTTCATCTCATCCCTCTACGTTCCATTACATCATGCGTTAACACCCTGCCTTGCATCAGTAGGTAACCAAACACTCGGACTGTAGGTGGTACCTTTGCTCTCCACATCCATTGCCATTTTGGTTTGAGTAACGGATAACTGGTGAGCATTTTGTATGGTGATCTTGAGCTGAAACACCCGGTGGTTCCCATCTCCATTGTATCGTATCCTCCTCTTCATCTACTGTCTCCGATGTCTGCAATTCCACCAGAATGTTGACTTCCCTATAATTCATTGGCTGATGCAGCAAGGCGTGTCCAATAGGAATAGTGTCTCTTAAGGAAATCTTTGGCATCGGTACTCCCTTCATTTGTGCGTTGTGAGGAAAATATATCTTTAGTTCCATAAGTTTTTGAAATTTGCCATTGCTAAGGTACCAGAGGTAAACTTAGGCGCATAAATTGCACTGTTCTGAAACACTCTGGTACTCATTGTGCATATTTCTAACCCTGAGACAGACCGGTCAATATATATATTCATCTTACTAAATTTTTCTACTACTGCTAAATCTGGCTTTATTTTCAATAAAATTAGCAAAAACAGTAAGTTAGACAAGCATAGAGTCAATTTCACAATTGATCATCTACAAGGGATGAAACATAGACTAGAGATCTAATAAAAGATAAAAGAAAGTTAGATACGAGATGACAAGAGAGGAGGATGGTAAGGGGGAGGGCGACAGTCGAGTAAGAGCAGAGAGAACACTCAAAAGGACAGATCGCTGGGAGAGAAACAAGGTGTTGCGTTATGGAAGGACAAAATACCCTGGTTGATAACTGGCTTGTCGCCTAGAAACGGGCTCCAAATAATTTTCAACCTTCTGGTCAAAGAAATCCGATAGTCCAAATTGTAGTACTCATTGTAGCATTGTCTATCAAATTAACATGTATGGCCCTTTGAGAATGGAATATAAATAAAAATCACCACTGAGTTTCTAATAACTGCTTATTGTTTGTTTTCAAGGAGCTGGTGCCTTGTGTCTTATTATCATTTGATAAGGCGCAGATATTGATTTATAGAGGCAAAGGCTGGAAGTCTCGGTACCCATCATTAAATCTTAAATTTGAAACAAGTGAAAGGAATCTTCAATCTGATCCAAGTATTTCAGGTTTGCTCTGCTATAATCTTACCTTTTTAGAAATTAGAAGTGAAAATTACTCTAAATCAACTATGTTAAAAATTCTTCAAGGTAGAAAGTTGATGAGCATTAGAGCATGTCAATGATAGAAGGCTAGGATTCCCAACTGCTATGATAACTCTTCTTTGAACTTTGGCATTACACTCTTACATGTCAACAAATTTAAATTTAGAGAAGTTCACAGTTTTCTGTGTTTATGCAGACCAAAATACTGGCACCACTAGTACAAGCCCAAGAAAGGTACAGGTCACGGTAAGAAAATCCATCAGCCCCAAAATGCTCTCTCTATGGAGACATGCTATTGATTCATCCAAAGCATTACTTCTTGATGAGTCGGAATTGGATCTATGTCCGGATTCACTCCTCGAGCGGGTCAAGGATTTTCAATCTGCTTCTCAGGCATTGGAGCATTCCTACCCTGCTTTGATTGTCACAGATACAGGAGGAAATTTCGACATGTCCTATGACCAAGAGGAGAAATCTATTACATGTGATGATGATGATACTAATTTAGAAAGCGAACCTGATAACATGGTACCATTTGGATTTCTGCCTATTGATATGATTGTCAATAAGCTAGGTCAAAAGTGATTGTATAAAAAGAATTTCACAGTTCAATTTTCTATATACATTTCTTATGCTCAAATATTAGAAAAATATGTAGTTATGCTCATGCTTTGTTCCCTGTTGTTGTTATTGTTTTTTTCTTGGGCCTAATATTTGAATGGGGTAAATTTTTTAGATGCCCTTTAAAAACTCTTTCATTTCTTTTTTATCCTGGCAGGATTAAATTGTTTCTATCTATCCTCTTAATGTTTCAGATATCTTTCTTGTACCTTAATTAATTTGGGTTGCAATCAGCTTATTAATATATTTTTATTTCAAGTATGCCCCTTTATATTTAAAATACTGTTTCTTTCAAAATCTAACACTCGCTGCAACACTCTTCACCAATGTCTTCTCTGTTCGATAAAATTTAGCTTATTCTAGGCTTTTCAAATATTTTTAGGAGTATTATTATCGTCTCTCTCGTTCCTGTCCCCTTATCGTTCATGCTATGTGGAAATTTTTTTTCCCATCGGATCGTCTCGTCTCGTCTCTCTCGATTCTCGATTGTTCTCGATCTTTCTCTTTCGTCATCTCAACCGACCGTCTTACCTTCTTTTTCTCGTTCTTCCTCTTCTTATCTCCAAGTTCTTATATTAGAACAATCAAGTTCTAATATTATAACAAACAAGACTCAGATATCTACAGCTCGTTGATTTGCGACGATAAAAAAAATTTAATTACGATTCTAACCAGCGCTGTCGAAGTTGTTATGAAAAATTACCTAATTATAATCTAATTTATGGATTAAATTAATAATATTTTTATTAATAAAAAGCAAATCCCATCTCGTTTTGCTGTTGAGTGAATTAAGCAAATGAAAATAAACTCAATTGGCAGGTGTTGTAAAGATTTTTGAATTGTTTACAAAAGGTAGATGTTCGCAACTCCGATCTATTTTATTTTCAACGTTTTCGTACTAATTTTTATTTATAATTTATTTATTATATTTTTAATATTAAAAAAATCGGTAATCTGACAATGACCATGTGGCTGCATAGTGCATGCCATCACGAACCTAATCCTATATTATATAGATATATATAGCTTTATATTTATTTATTTATTTTGAAGCAGCAGCATGCATGTGTCTTCATTTGCTTCCATTCCAAAGTAAAAAAAAAAGCAGGATTAATGGAACAACATTATATTTGTCATATGCGTGTGTGAGACCCTTTTTCTTTTGGATATTAATTAATTAATCCTTAATCTAAAGTAAAAGCAAATTTAAAAGCAGCTCTATATATGTACCTAGTTATGCCTTGGAAATCTGTTCCCTTTGACATTTCTTTAATTTTTGTTCCTTACTTCATTCCTTTAAAAGAATTCAGACTAAATTAAACTTTTTCTTATTGTAATAAAAACTTAAAGTAAGCATACTGAAAATATTAATAATAATAATAATAATAATATTATTATTATTATTATTATTACTATTATTATTATTAACACCAATATCATGCTAAAACTACTTTCTAAATGAAAGAATGATAATTTCATAAAAAATAAACATTGGAATCACTATAATTATAAAAACATTTAAGCTAGTATCCACTATGCCACATTTTAAGAAAACAAATTCAATAATCATCTTTTTCATCTGATCAAATAAGAACGACTAGATAATTGTATCTTTGGTTTTAACTAAATCCTAATTTCCATAAGAAAATATTTATTATTGACTACAATTATAACAATAAATTTTAAATCTTTCAATTAATGTTAGAAAACCTCAATACCTGAAATATATTAATAATGCATAGAGTTACTGATCAGATTCATACAACCATTCAGTTAAAAATTGTGTACTAGAGTAAGAGTAATGTTCTTAATTTAATTTATTTTCATGTTTGATAATACATGTGTGCTTGTATGCACTATTAATAGGTTTGTTTGTTTATTTATTATTTATTATTTTATTTTTATTTTTATTTTTTGCAAATTTCAGATATTAGGAGAAAAATTGAACAACAGCATGTGGTACATTTTTAACATATTTTATACTCCTATGGAACCTCTAAATTAAAATAACCATCTTACATGGAACCCTCCTATATATATATAAACGACTCCTCCCTGGTGGTTTGGAAACCAAGCTAGAGAAACTTTGAGAAACACACATAAGTCATAACCAATCAATTACAAAATGGTCCTTCCAAAAGAGCTAATTTTGGCTTTAGCTGTTCTCTGCATTGTTTTGCCTTCAACACTCTGTGATCTTCAGGTTGGTTTCTACAATAGCAGTTGTCCCACAGCCGAGTCGCTGGTACAGCAAACCGTGGCGGCCGCCTTCGCCAACAACACCGGCATAGCCGCTGGTCTGATTCGCATGCATTTCCATGACTGTTTCGTTAGGGTATG